>JAJIBD010016074.1:0-23989 GCA_021461705.1 Cryptotis parvus | reverse complement strand
TGATGGTGGGGATAGTGATGATGGTGGGGATAGTGATGGTGGTGGGGATAGTGATGATGGTGGGATAGTGATGATGGTGGGGATAGTGATGATGGTGGATAGTGATGATGGTGGGGATAGTGATGATGGTGGGGGATAGTGATGATGGTGGGGATAGTGATGATGGTGGGGATAGTGATGGTGGATAGTGGATGATGGGGGGATAGTGATGATGGTGGGGATAGTGATGGTGGTGGGGATAGTGATGGTGGTGGGGATAGTGATGATGGTGGGGATAGTGATGATGTTGGGGGATAGTGATGATGGTGGGGATAGTGATGATGGTGGGGATAGTGATGATGGTGGGATAGTGATGATGGTGGAATAGTGATGATGGTGGGATAGTGATGGTGGTGGATAGTGATGATGGTGGGGATAGTGATGGTGGTGGGGATAGTGATGGTGGTGGGGATAGTGATGATGGTGGGGATAGTGATGATGTTGGGGGATAGTGATGATGGTGGGGATAGTGATGATGGTGGGGATAATGATGGATGGTGGGATAGTGATGATGGTGGAATAGTGATGATGGTGGTGGAAGTGATGATGGTGGGATAGTGATGATGGTGGGGATAGTGATGGTGGGGATAGTGATGATGTTGGGGATAGTGATGATGGTGGGGATAGTGATGATTGTGGAGATAGTGATGATGATGGTGAAGTGATAGTGATGGTGGGTGATGATGATGGTGGTGGGGTTCTGATGTTAGTGATAACAATGAGACAGTGATGTGGTGATGATGGTGATGCTGATGGTGCAGAGCTTTGGTCATGATAATTGTGCCTGTGCTGATGGTGATGGGATGGCATGGAGACGAACGCTGGTGTTGGTCCTGTTGCTCTCTAATCATGCTAAGAAAGTGCAGTCATCACTTTCTTGCATTATTTTTTGTCTCTTTTACTTTTCTTCCCCTCTCTCTCCTTGCATGTTAGAATTAAGTTGTTCCCCCTGCTTGTAGGCTTGTGAAACCCTAAGCCCTGCATCCACTCATCGAGTTCCTCACCCTGCACAAGGAGAGGCCGCTCCAAGGGATTCTAGACGCATGAACCGAAAGTGTTTCCGCCCCAGCCAGTTTTGGTGGGCAGATACAGATTTTGCTCGGTTTCCCGTGGCTGTGTGAAATACAGTCACCCCGTTCCCTACCTTGTGGGAGCCAAAGGCCAAAGACATCAAAATGATTCAATTCTGTCACTGAACTCAGTAATTCCTGACAATGTTCACAGCAGTCAAATGAAACAATTTTGTTGAAGAAAATGAGTTTGACTCAGCCACAGTGGGGGACAGGGAAACGGGGAGAAAGAGAGAAAGAGAGAGAGAAAGAGAGAGATCCCAACGTCCCTTTCTGCGGCCCTGAGGAGGAGACTTTAAGAAGCAAGTGCCCATTTACTCATGAGTTTCCTGCCATAACAGCCCATCTTTGGTCGTGCAGAAAGACACCACCAAGGTAGCTGTTATTTATGGGCTGCGCTCCATGCATCAGAGAGAAATGTGCATCCATCTCCTGGACCAGGCCCGACAGCATCGAGAAACGTGAGCGGCGGCCCTGCACTCACATAATTAAGAAGAATTAATCCCACGGACTCTGCCATGATGGCTGTGTTGGCCGTCAGAGTCCTGTCAGCACTTCAGATATTTCTCGGCTGACAACGATTGGCCACTCAGGAAGACTCAAAATGTCCCGCATCAGATACAATCTGACAAGATGGATGGAGATGGATGGGGCCCGCCACCCTGGGAAGACAGGAAGGAAAACCATGGTGGGGAGGGGGCCATCAGCGGACAGGCACGCTCCTGCCCTGACTCATGGGCCTCACAAAGCTGAACAAATCAAGCTGCTAAGAAAAGACCCCGTGGCACTTCCCAGGGGGCACAGCAGTGGATTCAACTGCTGGCCCATGTCCCGTGCCAATATCCAGCAATAAAGGGTGGAAAACCACTGGATTGAAGCAGAGCGACCGAAGTGGTCTCACAGCCTGTGTCTGTGCTATGGGGACCAGCTCTGGGTAGAGTCGCCGAGAGGCTTCACAGCTAATGCCGGCTCTGGGGAGAGAAGCGAAATGTGGCAGAATGTCCCAGCACCCCCTGCACGTGCTCCCACACAGGGCCAGGGTCTCAATGCAGGAAGCACCCACTGCTCGGCTGCTCAGCTCACACTCCTGAGGCCTGCCAGGAGGCCACCACTAATGGAGGTCCACTGTCGGAGACAAGGTGCCACTCCTCCCAACGGAACAAGCCGCAGGGACCCACCGCTAGGACGCAGCTTCAGAAACCACTCCCAAGCAGTGTCCCCTCCCTGGGAACAGCACCCATGGAGGCAGCTTCTCCGCTGAGTCCGACTCCCCACTGTGCACAGGCCTCTGTCCTGGTCCCAGCGTGCCGCCACCACCGTCAACACCCCAAGAACTCACTGAATCCAAATCTGCCCACCTGCTCCCCAGGCACACCTGTGACACTAACACCAACATTGACAGTGTCACATACTCATATGCACACAATCACACTCAAACTCATACACACACAAAACTCACATGCTCACTCATACATTATACACACATCATACACATACACTTACATACACACACTCACACATACTTCCACATGCACTCACTAAAAAATACACATTCATACACATACATACTCACATGCTCCCTACTCATACCCAGTTATACACACTCATGTACACACACACTCATACACATAATCACACAAACTCACTGGTTCACTCATACATTATACACACACATACACACTCCCATATACATACACTCCCACATACACTCACTAAACACATACACAGTATACACATACTCACATACTCCATACACTCATACACTGAATCAGTCACACACGCTCACACAGTTATATACACACATACTAATATAAACACACTAATATACACACTTACACACTAATTCACTCACTCATATACATACACTCACACAATCACATACACACACTTATATCCCATACACACAGTAATACACACACACTCAAGACTCATCTTTTCAGCTGCTCCATCTGATAAGGTAGAAGACCGCAGAGAGGCCTTCAGGCGTGGACCTCATCACGTGATGCCCTCATCCTTCTAAACCTACCCCCAACACCATCTCCCGTGAAAGGGGGCTGCCTACATACATCTCTGCTTTTCCACCCTGCCAAGGCCCCAAGCCTCAGCTCCTTCATATAACAGCCTCACACTCCCCCCCCGGATCTGGATGTTGGGGGCAGCATGAAGGGATCCCGATTTGGTTCTGGGGAACCCTATGGCCAGTGTCCCAAACACAGGTCTCACCCTGTGCCCCCAATCCTGGGCCAGCGTCTTCTCCATCCCAGGCACACGACACTCAGAGTCCCGTACCTGCAGTGTAGACACAGGACAAGTAAAGAAGCAGGTATGGGGAGTGAGAAAGCAAGGATCAGAGGGTCTTTGCAAAGTCCCCCAAGGAAACAGGGGTGCCCCCAGGGAAAGAGGCGGAGGGGAAGAAAGACCCCCTGAGATAAGAGGCAGCGGCCACCACGCCGACAGGACACTCTGCCCTTCCCCTTGCTGTCCCAGTCATCACCACCGTGCATCCCTCACAGGACTGAGGCGGGTGGTGCTTCCTAACAGTATATTTTTGAAGAATGAGCGGCAAGAAGAGGATATTATGCCCAAGGAACTAAGATTCAGGATATACAGGGACCCTGATTTTCTCAGGGATCCAGTAAAATCAGGTTCCAAACCAGGTCCAGCTTATCTAAAGTCTTGTGCTGGGTCTGCTGCAGTGAGGAGCCCACAGCTTCACCTCTGCTGGTGGGGCAGGTCCCGGGCCTCTGAACATGCTGCATCATTAGCCCTGTGGATCATTACCAGCAAATTATTTGAGCATATGAAGCTCGAATAATTTGCCAAAGGCAACACAACTGAACTATCAACCGAAGAGCACTGGTTCCAAGATCTGTGCTACCAACCACATCCGGCACCACCTCCACGTAAGCAAGCAAATGGCAGAGCAAGGAAAATGGCTTCACTTTTTACTCCCATGCCAAAACTTTTTATTTTATCAGTCTCAGCATCTCCAAAATTTAAAGCAGATTTATGGATGAGTGGATGGGTGAGTGGACGGGTGGATGGGTGGGTAGGTGGATGGGCGGGTGGGTGGGTGGACAGACAGATGGATGAATGGATGAACAGATGGATGGATGATTGTGTGGATAGGTGGGTTGTTGGACAATGGACGGAACATGGGTAGGTGTATAAACTGATAGATTAATGAATGAAGTGCATAAACAGTTTAGTGAATGAAGGATGGGTGATGTAGTGGGAGAATGGATAAATGGGTGAGTGGATGGATAGATGGGTGGATAGACAAATGCATGGGTGGGTGGATGGATGATGGATATGTAGATGAATGGATTAATAGATGAAGAATGGATGATGGTGGGTTAGTGGGAGAATGAGTGAGTGGGGAGGTATGGATGGGGTAAAGCGTTGGTGGTGGAGGGAGAAGTGGAGAGTGGGGAGATCACGAGGGATACAGAGCTGAAATGAATGGGACAGACAGAAAAAGGACAGAGGAGGCGTGTCTCAAGAGCCTCGTTCCATGAAGGGAGACACACAGAAACACTGGGTGACTGCCAGGAACAGAATGTGCAGGTGGTAATTCGATATCAGTTGTGCAATTAGAGGTGATCAGCAATGAGCCTATGTATGGGTACGTTCACGCCATTTCAGAGAACAAAGACTGAGCTCATATAAACTGAAAACCACGCTCAGGGCACTCAGCTGCGCAGGGCAGAGTTCAGGTTCAAATCCTGCTCTACCTACTGGGTCACTGTCCAATCTGCAGGGTCACCGTCCCCTCTACTGGGTCACTGTCCTCTCTGCTGGGTCACTGTCCCTCTATGCTGGGCCACTGTCCCCTCTACTGGGCCACTGTCCCCTCTGTTGGGTCACTGTCCCCTCTGCTGGGCCACTGTGTCCCTCTGCTGGGCCACTGTCCCCTCTTCTGGGTCACTGTCCCCTGCTGGGCCACTGTCCCCTCTGCTGAGCCACTGTCCCTCTGCTGAGCCACTGTCCCCTCTGCTGAGCCACTGTCCCCTCTTGTTCAGCTACTGTCCCCTCTGCTGGGTCACTGTCCCCTCTGCTGGGTCACGGTCCCTCTGCTGATCCACTGTCCCCTCTGTTCAGCTACTGTCCCCTCTGCTGGGTCACTCACTGTCCCTCTGCCGGCATCAGTGGTGCCACTGTCCCTGCGCCGTGCCCAGGTGGGGCTGATGCAGACTGCTGCAGCCATGTGTCCCCATGGGTGAGGGTCAGTCGTGCCCACCTCCTTGTCACGAGTCCTCCCTCTGTCCACACAGTCAAGGCACGGAGTCAGCTTAGTCTTGTATTTTTAGGCAATTGTTCTTTGAGCCCTTGAAAGTATCCAAGAACAGGATCTCCAGCCCAGGGCTACAGCCTCACCCCAGCACTGGTCGCCACAGAGGGACCACACCTGCCGGGCAGCCTCTGTCGCAACAGGTCAAGTGCCACCAAATTCGCAGAGCATTTGAGCAGGAGGGTGGCCCTTCCCTGAGGGTGTCCCAGCATATCTTGCTCGTGAGCATCTGTGGGGATGCTTCCCTTCCACTTGGGCGAGTCCTCGCGACCCAGAAAAGCAGGCATGAACTGTAGGGGCGCTGGGGGCTGGCAGAGGGACAGTGGCCTGAGCCATGGCCACCCCGTCCCCTGCAGGGCCCTGCCTAATCACTCTGCTCTCACAGACCTGAGGATGTGCACCAGAGAGCAGAGGAATTGGAGGCTCCCTGCCCGCAGCAGAGCACAGGGACAGAAGCCCTTTGGAAAGACCAGACCTTCCCCGACAGAAAGGGGGCACGGAGGCCTCCCCAGACTCTCCTGGGGCCTATTCTACTGTGACCCTGCAGCCGCATCCCCTCAGGACCCTCCACAAGGTACTCCAGCCTAGAAGCCAGCTCTGAGGCAGCCTGCGAGACAGAGAGCGGGGAGAGCTGGGCAACTGGGTAGGTCCCCACACAAGACTGCAGCCTGCAGGCCGGGATGGTGGGGGAACCCTGTGTCACTCCGACCCAAGAAAGATAGCACATGGCATAACTGGAAAGTCTCCTGAGCCCCACCAGGAGTGATCCCTAAGAGCATTGCCGATCTCTAGGAGCAAGCCCAGAGCACTGCTGGGTGTGGCCCAAAAAGCAAACCACACCCCACACAGAGCTGAAACATCCGCTGGCCGCATGCTGGCCCCATCCTGGCCCCATACTGAACCCACAGTGGCCCATGTTGGCCCCATATTGGCCCCATGTTGGCCCCACACTGACCCCATACTGGCCCTGTACTAACCCCATGTTGGCCCCATACAGGCCCCATACTGGACCCCATGCTAGTCTCACACTGGCCTCACACTGGCTCCACACTGACCCCATATGCTGACACTTGCACTCTGTCACACTGGCTCCAGCTGGCCCTCCATAGCTTCCAGGAGTGCCCCTTCCTACATGCCCCATTTCTGCGCAAGACCCCTCCACCTGCCTAGATACCTAGGCAGCCTCGGCTCACCTCACCCACCAGCCCTGGAGATGGAAAACCCCTGAGTGGAAGCACTGTGTACCCCAGAAGCAAAATCCTGACAGTGAGTCAGCAGCACACCAGCAGTGCACCCCAAAAGCATTCTCCATGCACCCTCAAATTTTCTGCATCATGAAGAACCCAGAGACACTCCAACTCACCCTCCTGTCCTAGTAATGTTCTTCCTGTGGTTCAAGAAACATCATGCACTTAATCTATAAAGGCACTACAATGGCACGAATCATCCCAGCTGGATCGGTGTGAGTTGGGAGCTCTGGGGTATGGGGGGGTGAGCAATTATCTCGCTGTCCCCCACCAGAAAGCACAGCAGTCCATACTGACACCCAGTGTCTTCTGGCAGAGAAACAGCCCAGCTCCAAAACCAATCTCAAAGAGAACATGATGCTGCTGAATCACCTCTATTCCACAGCTCCTAAAGTCCACAGCCACATATGCAGACACTTGACACCTCCAAACTTCATGGCATTATCAGCATCAGCAGGAGCACAGCAGATCTGAGGGGAAAGTAACGAAGGAGTCCTCCAAGCTCAGTGAGCCTAAACAGTAACACAGAGGCTCAACTAGCACCAACCAAAACAGCAGATCCTTTAATAACATCATTGTGTGATAGAACAATGGTCACGAATTGACTCTTATTGATCTAAGTTGTGGTAATTCCATTTACCTTTGTGTTGTAACAAACCATATGAAATAAAATATTTGGTGCCTGGTAAGGGGGAGGGGGCGGCAGGCTTGGCAGGTAGGTGTGAAACTAAGGACATTGTTAGAGGGAAGGTCACTCTGGTAGTGGGATCAGTGTTGGAACACTGAATTCTCAAAACAAGAGTATTATTAACAACTTTGTAAACCACAGTGTTTCATTTTTAAGAAGTCTGAAGAGCAATTAGAGTATCCCACCCACACGCAGAGCCTGGCAAGCTACCCGTGTTGTATTTGATATGCCAAATACCAGTAACAATTATAGACCTTATTCCCATGACTGATGGAATGGTTTTAAGGATCCTTATGTTCCTAGAGCTGGCAGATGCCCTTGGGCTATCTAGCATGTGACATGACATATTGAGATGTTACTGGTACTGCTCGAGCAAATCGATGATCAACAGGAAGTCAAGTGATCAAGTGATCAAGGAAGGCAACACTCTTGCACCACACTGAAACTGACTGCCCAGAAACCAATATCCTTCTGCACTGATCTAAAGAAACACTCTCATTCTAATTTGGATGTGTTTTTTTTTTTTTTTTTGCTTTTTTGGGTCACACCCGGCAATGCTCAGGGGTTACTCCTGGCTCTGCACTCAGGAATTACTCCTGGCGGTGCTCGGGGACCATATGGGATGCCGGGGATCGAACCAGGGCCGGCATGGACCGGCCGTGGGCAAGGCAAACGCCCTACCCGCTGGGCTATGGCTCGGCCCCCTGGATGTGTCTTGGTGGCAGGAAATGGGCACTGGTGGAGGGATGGGTGCTGGAACATTGTATGACTGAAATCCAAACATGAACATCTTTGTAACTGTATATCTCATGGTGGCATAATAAATATATTACAAAATAAATAAATCAATAAATAAATAAATAAATAAAATTATGAGGGGCATCCTGAATGAGTTAAAGGTTAAGTGATAAATACTTTAAGATTTGTTTAAAAGCATATCTAATGAAAAGTACATGATAGTAAATAAAATGTGTGCATTTAGGGTATAAATAGTTATTAAAGCTAGATAATAAGCACTTGTGTGCATATAAAAAAATTAAAGAAACACTCTCTTAAAAGACCCACTGCAAGACAAGACACACAAGTGACCACAGACCCAAGAAACGGTGCTTCTCCTCACCTGGCATCAAGGAAATGTAAAATCCAAAGTGCAGAAATGTCCTCGCACATCAGTGAGAGTGGCCCACATCATAAAAGATGGAGTCTGCCGGTGATGGCTAGTGCGCAGGAAGAGGCAGACAGTGGGTGGGGCCAAGGGCTGGTGCAGCCTCTGGAAATGGAGATTCTTGGGGGGAAAACGTGAGTGGCAAAAAAATAATGTGAGTGGCTGGGCCAGAGAATTTGCTAACTGAACCATGGCACATGCGGGAGGCCTGCATTCGATCCTTCACACCACCAAGGGACAAGCTGCAAGTACCCCCAAGCACAGTCAGTGTGGCAAAAGAAAATGAAAAAGCAAAGTGGAAATTCCCATGAACTGGCTCCCGATACCAGCAGGTCCTGGCGTCTGCTCTAGGTAGACCACGGATGCACCTGGAACAGCCTTCAGCAAGTGGCTGGACAAAGATGCTGGGTCTACACAGACAGTGGGACACAGCTCAGCCGGGCGGTGGGGGGGGTGGGGCAGGGGGCGAGCCAAGTCCTCTGGGACCGACAGACGGGCCTGAGGAGACGATGACAGTGGTGATGGTGGAGTAAGTCAGGAGGCAAGACAGTTTCTGCAATGGCTTCGCCTCCTATGACAAATACGAGTCACTGGAGCAGAAGCGGCATAAAGCAAGCACTGGCCTCTGGACTGTCAGGAGCTACGGGGCTTTCTAGGGCAAGGGCAGAGCAACGGAAGGGTGTGCAGGGCTGGGGTTGTGCAGAACTGTCACACTGAACCCCTAAATGCCAGTCCCTGAACCAGCAAGACCTCCCTGGGGGCACTGGGACAGTCCAGGGTCAGTGGACCTCAGATGTAACTGGGGTGGGAGTGGGGAGGGTGCTGTTTGTTTGCTCAGGGAAGGTAGATTTCTGGGATCACTGAGTGTTGTATTTTTATGGAAAGAGGGCAGTAGGCCAAATAAATTTTGAGGTTTTGCTGTAAACCAACCCTAAGTCAATGAGAACACGATGTTTGTTCAAAAGAAACAAAGGGACTTGGAAGACTCAGCAGGCCACAGCACAGGTTCTGTAGCCTGTGCTGCAGAGCAGAGTCACAGGCAGCCTCCCAAGCACCACTGGTGGGACCCAAGAACAAGACCCAAGTGCCTCCCACTGGAGTCCTGGACTCCAGGTTCAAAGGCGCACAGCACTCACAGCTCTGCAAGGCTGCCATGCCTGCTACAGACATTCATGAAGCTGGGCCTGAAAAGACCTGAGGGCCAGAGCAAAGTAGAGGGTAAGGGAGAAGGTCAGTGGGAAGGGAGAGGGATGGTCATCAGGAAGGTAGATGGGCAGGTCAGCGGGAAGGTCAGCTGGGCTGGACCATGCCCATCAGATCAGCATCCACATGCAGTGCTAGGAATGAGAGGTGAGCTGGAGGCTGAGGGCAGGAGACACCTGGACCCAAGGTCCAGCCAAGGTTCAGCAGACACTCAGTATCAGGACAGGGGTGGGAATCCACAGTCACACTGGACCTGGAGGCTGGGCCTGAGCCCAGGGTGATACACACAGTGCACTGTATCAATACTGAACTGCCGTGGGCTGATGCCTCACCCCACAGATGTCTCTGTGCCCCTGACGCCCCTGTGAGTTGTGGTCAAAGGCCCCTGAGCTGTGGTGTGAGGCCGAAGTCCCATGTGCAATAATCAGAGGCCTCAGGATCCGTGGGCTTTGGGGGTGGATCAAAAAAAGAGCAGAGAACTCAGCGCAGCCCCAGGCACTGCTCCTAATGGGGCTCCTGGTCCCCCTCGTCCAGTCTGGCCCCCTTCAGCACCGGGAGAATATTAGCAGGAAGCATTAAGTGAGGGTGTAAATTAAGCTACACCATTCAATAATCAAAGAGTCATTATTCCAGAAGGAATGACTCACTGGGCACACTTTACCAGTATTTATTGCTCTATTATATTATAATGGGCTCTTTAATAATAAAAATGCGTCCTATCGATCAGAAACCAGTGCTCCGCTCAGATGAGCCCGCAGGGGTCCCGGTCTCTGCCACTCATCCTGTACTTTGGCTCTGGCAGCGCCCGACCCAGGCCCTCTGCCCCACTGCCCACCCCTGAGAGTGTGCCAAGGACCGAGGAGCCGGCCTTGAGTGCTGCCTTCTGGCCCACTGTGACTCGCTGGCACTGGGCAGGCTTGTCCTGACCCCGTGGTCCAGCTTCAGTAATCATTCAGCAGAGGGAAGGTGCCAGAAAAGGAGCAGAGATGCCGAGAATGATGGTGGGGGACGGACGGAAAGGAGGAGAGGCAGGAAACTCTGGGGGCTCCGGTCCAGGCAGGGAGAGCGCCGGGCTTCACCTCACACATTCTTACCATCAAATGGAATGATGGGGCTAAACCCTCACGCTTCCACATACGGGGCTTCTGGGCACCAAGAGGGGGGGTCACCGGCCTGCACGTGCCAGGGACACCTACACTGCCTGCCCTAAGGACACTCACACTGCCTTGCCCCCCACTCTGCCCTCCACATCACTGCCCTCCCCAGCACTGTCTATCCAGTAATGCCCACCCAGCACTGTCCACCCCGGCATTGCCTCCCAGCACTGCCAGGTGGTGGCTCCATTTTTAAAAGATGCAGCGCAGAGCTGCCCTAGCTATAGCCTCTGGGTGACGTCCGTGGTGCTAGGGCAGGGGGAAGAGACATTTCAAGTCCTCAAAGCGGAAGGCAGGACCCAGACCTGGGCCCTTCAACCCAGCACACACAACATTTCTTCTCCTGTCCAAAGACTGCAGGGGCATCTACCTAGAACTGGTGGCGGGCCCTTAGGCAGAGGCCATCAGGGCGCCAGGGTGACCAGCACTGGGAGGAGGCAGGGGGTCAGAAGTGTGACAGCTGATGCACGTTCAGGAGTTTGAGGGAAACTGGTGAGTGTTGGTGGGAGGTGGGGACACACACGTGCGGTGGCAAAGCTCTGAGGACACACCTCGGCAACAGAGAGGCAAGGAACGCTTCCGGCTGTGGCTCTCATCTGGCCACAGGGAGGGAAGGGACGGGAGAAGGAAGGGTCCCACAGCACAGTCTCCACTGACCAGTTCTGTCCAGCCTAGGCCTAGGGCCCTTACTAGGATGAGCAATCCCAGCATGGCTGAGCCCCTCAAAGCCAACAGGACATGGCCAGTTGGCCTATCCCAGAGGGTGTCTCCACACTGCAGCCTCAGGCCCAATACCTCCTGCTTTCCTTAATAGTCAAACAGGGGCACACACAGTCATGATGAACAGGGACACACAGTCAATGCAAACAAGGGCACACAGTCACGATCAACAGGAACACACAGTCATGATGAACAGTGGCACACAGTCATGACGAACAGGGGCACACAGTCATGACAAACAGGGGCACACAGTCATGACAAACAGGGGCACACAGTCATGACGAACAGGGGCACAGTCATGATAAACAGAAACACACAGTCATGATGAACAGGGGCACACAGTCATGATGAACAGGGGCACACAGTCATGATGAACAGGGGCACACTGTCATGACAAACAGGGGCACATAGTCATGATGAACAGAAACACACAGTCATGATGAACAGGGGCACATAGTCAGGATGAACGGGGCACATAGTCAGGATGAACAGGGGCACATGGTCAGGACGAACAGTGGCACAGTCATGATGAACAGGGGCACATAGTCAGGATGAACAGGGGCACATAGTCAGGATGAACAGGGGCACATAGTCAGGATGAACAGGGGCACATAGTCAGGATGAACAGGGGCACATGGTCAGGACGAACAGTGGCACACAGTCATAATGAACAGGGGGCACACAGTCCAACGAACAGGAACACACAGTCATGATGAACAGGAACACACAGTCCTGATGAACAGGGGCACATAGTCAGGATGAACAGGGGCACATAGTCAGGATGAACAGGGGCACATTGTCAGGATGAACAGGGGCACATAGTCAGGATGAACAGGGGCACATGGTCAGGACGAACAGTGGCACATAGTCATGACGTAACAGGGGCACAGTCTGATAAACAGATGCACACAATGATGAACAGGGGCACACAGTCCAACAAACAGAAACACACAGTCATGATGAACAGGAATACACAGTCCTGATGAACAGGGGCACACATTCATCACGAACAGGGGCACACAGTCATGGCGAACAGGGGCACACAGACATGATGAACAGGGGCACACAGTCATGGTGAACACAGTCATGATGAACAGGGGCACACAGTCCTGACGAACAGGGGCACACAGTCCTGATGAACAGGAACACACAGTCATGATGAACAGGGGCACACAGTCATCATGAACAGAGGCACACAGTCATGGCAAACAGGGGCACACACTTATGATGAACAGGGGCACACAGTCATGACGAACAGGGGCACAGTCCTGACGAACAGGGGCACACAGTCCTGACGAACAGGGGCACACAGTCATGATGAACAGGGGCACACAGTCATGATGAACAGGGTCACAGAGTCTGATGATCAGGCGCACACAGTCCTGATGAACAGGGGGCACACAGTCATGATGAACAGGGTCACACAGTCATGATGGTCAGGGGGCACACAGTCATGGCGAGCAGAGGTACACAGTCATAATGAACAGAGGCACACAGTCATGATGAACAGGGGCACACAGTCCTGATGAACAGGGGGCACACAGTCATGACGAACAGAGGCACACAGTCATAATGAACAGGGGCACACAGTCATGACGAACAGAGAAGCACACAGTCATATAACTTGACACACTGGTGGGCTATTTAGACAGTCTTGCCTGCTGACCAGAGTCTTCAACATTACCTGGAGCTTATGAAAGCATAAAACTTTTGACTAAACATCACAGAAAATAATTGCCCTGGAAGGAATTCAGTGATCAAGGGAGATTTCATGCCAGAGCAGAGAATAAACACGGCTGCACCAAGGCAGAACGCAGGGAGCTTGGACGAGCAGAAAGATAGGACCAGAGTCACTGTCCTGTTTATAAACCGGCACCATCAGGACAGCCCTGAAGCACCGCAGGGTAGCCCCATAACAAAACAGAACAAAAGTAGGGAGCATTTAAGGCTGTGAGGGAGGCAGTGGGCAGAGCCGAAGGGTCCTGGGGAAAGGGTCAGTGTGCTGAGGCCCATCTGTCTGTTGAAAGACATCAGTGTGCTAAGGTCTATTTGCTGATCAGGAGTTAGTGTTAAGGACCACCTGCTGACCAGGGGTCAGTGTGTGCTGAGGCCCATTTCCAAAGTTCTAAGGCCCATTTCAAAGTTCTAAGGCCCATCTGCTGACCAGGGGTCGGTGTGATGAGACTCATCTGTCTGTTGACCAGGGGTCAGTGTGCTGAGGCTCATTTGTCTGCTGACCAGGGGTCAGTGTGCTAAGGCCCATTTGCTGACCAGGGATCAGTGTGCTAAGGCTCATCTATTGACAAGGGGTCAGTGTGTTGAGGCCCATCTGTCTGTTAACCAGGGTGAGTTTGCTAAGGCCCATCTGTCTGCTGACCAGGCGTCCGTGTGCTGAGGCTCATGATGACCAGCATGTGAGGTCCAGCTCTGCTCCCAGGGAGCAAGCTAAGGCTTTCCTGAGTGCAGATCACACATGTCAGTGGACACTCTGTGTCCTTCACAAAGACAGACACCAGGGAAGACCACCATCAGACCAGAGAGCAGTCAGCTTACATGTTTCCTAGAGCACATTGGGGCATTTGCTGAGGGAAGAGAGGGCCAGGACATGAGCAAGGCAGGTGCTGACTGAATTGAGCAGTGAACGGACAGGAACTGGAGCATCAGCCCCATCACACTGCCCACAGCCGTGCTTAGATGTGGGGGCAGGAACCTGCATCTTACGGCCCTCTGAGTGTTTCACAGAGAATCTGAGCCTCTGAGCCTGACAACTAATAAACCAAATGCCTGGCCACCTGCCATGTTTGCTGAGGGCACAGCGGTCAGCCTGACGGCCCCGCAACCCTTATAGAGTACAACCGGCCCAGCCACCCAAAGGAGGGCCGGCCCAGCCTAGAATCTGGAGCAGCCCGTTTGGGGCTTGCTTCACTTTGAATCCTGTCCCAGCCCCCAGAAATGCCACAAACGTTCCAAGGGCATTTCCCTGGGACCCTGGAGCTTGTTCTAGGCAGAGGCAGTTCTTTCTCTCACGGGCTGTTGCTTCAGCATGAGTCTTCCCAGTGCTGCAAGAGGTCACTGCTTACAGGACATCTCAGTAAACCACAGGACAGGAAGTAACTGAAACCTGCTTGCTGTACCTTTGTGGGCTGAGTCGCACTACAGAGAAAAGCAATCAGCCAGCAATTAAAATGCTAACACATGGCTCCACTCCAAGCTGGATGCTGGTGCCAAAATGAAATGGGCAGATCAAGCAGAATGCATAATGGCCAGTCTGGACTGGACTTAATTTAGATGCTATTGATGTATGAGAGTCACAAATAACACTGTAAGCGACGCTTTGCCAATGGAAGACAACAATAATAGTAATAATGATAATAATTAAAGTCTGACTGGAGGATGCAAACAAAAAAAAAAAAAGAAAAGAAAAGCAGTTCCAAGTCATCAGCTCATCAGAGATACAATCAATGTCCCTAAGCCCAGTGCTGTGGGTGAGTCAGCATGGGAATGGCTTTGCCTTACGTGACACCCTCTGAGGCCATTCACCTGCCTAGAGCTGCGTGTCAGTTGCGTCTGGATGGAGCTGGAGAGATGGGGAAGGAGAGATATCGCCCAACAGCCTGCTGAGGCCCTGCACACAGGAGCCTGGTTTGTTCCCTGTTGCACCAGACCATCTCCTGAGCTCTGCCAGGAGTATCTCCTGAGCGATGGAACAATGAGCTGGGAGTAGCACCCCAGCACCACAGGGTGTAGCTCCAGAGACAAACAAAATAAATAATGAAGCCAAAAAGAGCTGTCAAAGACGTTTGTCTCCCTAGATTTCTGGAGTCTTCTCAGGATGGAAGTGGGCCCACTCCCCACTCTGCTGGAAGGCCCGTGACTCCACCTGACTTTACTTGCAAACAAACAGCTCAGCTCCAAGGTCAACCGTGATGAGCTGCCGCAGTGAGGCCACCCAAGAGACCTAGTTTACGGCTATGATTCCAGATCTCTAGAACCTTCTTGGGATGGGACAGGCTAAGTTTTTGCTGGCAAATAAAGGGTCCCGCTGAGTCGCCAAGCCGCTGGGTCCTCCCATGCCACAGCTCCCAGAGTGCGTGGCCCCATAGACGGCTATGTAACACCTCCATGGTTCACAGGACCGACAGCCCAGCGAGGAGCCCAGAGTATTACATGGGAAAATTGTGTTGAAACCCAACAAGCTCAACAAGGGGAAACAACAACACAGAAGGCTCTAATTGTGTCTAACAGCCCCGTAAGTCCTCAGACAATGACTTCAATGACATTGAGAGATCTATGTTGTCATGACTGAGATAAATTAAATCATGTTATGCCTGCTAAGGGAGCAGGAAGGGGGTGGGTGAGCCGGGATCCTGGTGGAGGGAAGGTCACTGGTGGTGTAACAGGTTCTGAACATTGAATACGTAGAATATGTGAACAACTTTGTAAATCATGATGTTCAAATAGTTTCAAACACTTTTATAGAGACCTTCGTCATAGAACAGGAATAGTATAGGATTAAGCCATTTGCTTTGAATTCAGCTGACCTCAGTTTTATCCCCAAAACATCATAGAGTCCCCAGTTCCCACCAGGAGTAACCCCTGAGTACAGAACCAAGAGCGAGTCCTGAGCACAGAGCCACGAGTGAGCCCTGGGCACAGAGCCAGGAGTGAGCCCTGGGCACAGAGCCAGGGTGAGCCCTGAGCTCAGAGCCAGGAGTGAGCCCTGAGCACAGAGCCAGGAGTGAGCCCTGGGCACAGAGCCAGGAGTGATCCCTGAGCACAGAGCCAGGAGTGATCCCTGAGCTCAGAGCCAGGAGTCAGTCCTGAGCACAGAGCCAGGAGTGAGCCCTGAGCTCAGAGCCAGGAGTCAGTCCTGAGCACAGAGCCAGGAGTGAGCCCTGAGCACAGAGCCAGGAGTGAGCCCTGAGCACAGAGCCAGGAGTGAGCCCTGAGCACAGAGCCAGGAATGATCCCTGAACACAGGTCCAGGAGTGAGCCCTGAGCACAGAGCCAGGATTCAGCTCTGAGCATAGAGCCAGTAGTGAGCCCTGAGCACTGCTGGGCGTGGCCCAAAAACAAATAGACAAATATGAAATAACAAGATGCGTTGTCACTGGCAAACAGAACCCCTACAGTAATGAACTGACTGCTGACCAGGAACCAAATCACCCTCTATCTCCCGGTACCCGCCTAGCAGCCATACCAGCAGCCACAGAGCCTGCGTGGGTGTCAGCGCCCAGGCTCACCGCTGCAGGCAGAGCCTTGGCTCCCAGCAGTGCAGCTGAAGCTTGGGTCAGGGTGGGCATGGGGCCCCTGCACAGTAGCTGGTCACAGCTTGAGTCCTGGATCTGGTGCTCAGGGAGCAGCAGCTGGGCAGAAACAGGGGCAGAACAGCACACTCACCTGGGACACACGGTGGCTCCCTTGCAGTCCGGCAGGGGCACCAGCAAATCAGCCACCCGCCTGCTTCTGAACTCTACAGTGATGAGAGCTCCGGGCACCAGTGGGTCAGCCGCCTCTGGCTCTACAGTGAAGGAAGCACCACTTCGACACAGCCTGGCGTGACTGACCATGTCCACCTGCTGGGAGCATCGAGGGGACCCAAAGTTCCTGCAGATAAGGTGCCAGATGGACCAAGTTCCCAGAATCTGCTGAGGGACCTCACCCAGCGTGGCATGTCTCCAAACCTCTCTCCGCCCTCCTCTGCTGTGGCCCTACCTCAACTCCTCCGCCCCACACTTGCGATACCAATTCCATCACCTGTGCAGAGGGGAAAATCCACTAGTCACAGCCATCAAACCTGTGAGGCCAACGGTATGGACTGACCACCCTCCCCGATGCTTGAGCTGTGGTTGAGCTGTGTCTTTTGGGACTTATGTGGGCACCTCGTGGCACCCAGCATCAAGGCCCCTTGGGGACATGTCTCAGGGGAGGGGATGTGACCGAGACCGTCCACGGGAGGTGCCACAATTCCCTACAGGCTGACCCCCCCTCTCTTCACTTCTCTATTTGTCCACTTGGAGACTTTAGACAGAACATGATTTTCTGCTTGTGCCCATTAAGTTATGTCCTAAATCCAACCGAGATCACCCAATCCCAATTCTAGCACCTGCCATATTCACTGCACCTGAGGAAACATCCTATCATCCCAAATGCTTGGCCGGACAGCCACCATCTCTAGTCCTGATTACAGCCCGAGACAGGAAAAACAAACCCGCTGGCGTATGGGTCCCCGCACCGCCACCCCTGCCCAGGCTCTTCCGCTGATCTGCTCAGATTCTCGCCCTAACTCAGTCCATTCTAGAGGCATGGAGCTCCTGGTCCTCAGTAACTCGGGAACGGAACAGTGGCCAGGCTGAGCTCTAAGGACCACACACAGCAGGTGGGAGACGGAACTTGTGTCCACAGCACAAGAAAGGTCATCACAGGAAGAACAGGGAAGGGGGCTGCTGACCAGTGGACTCTTGACAAACAATAAGCCCCTCGGGGGCTTCTCCGAGGCACTCTCCACCTTTGTTCAGGGCCGCACCCAGCCATGCCCTGGGGACCTTCTGCAAGCTTGGGGGACAAGGGTAGGGGTCGGGAGTGGGAATTGCGTGAGAGGCAAGAGCCTAACACTGCCCCATCCCTCAGGCCAGCAGTCCACGCTGAACAGAATAAGGGCTAGAATCTAGAAAGAGTAAACCGAGGCTTTGCCGCAAGGGCACTTGGCATCACTGGTCGACCTCTGGCCCAGTCTCATCTCCCTAACCAAGCCACACGTCCTTGAGGGACGCTGACAAGATCTGCGGCTCAGCGGTGCACAGTTTGAAACATTCAGGAGTGGTTGTGTGAGCAGGACAGTGATGGAGAAGTAGAGTGAGACGGGCAAGTGTGTGTGTTTGTGTGTCCGTGTGCGCATGTGTTTGTGCCTGCATGTGTGCATGTGTGTGCCTGTGCGTGTGTGCACATGTGTGTATGTGTAGCCGACATACATTTATCAGGCACAATCATGCAACAGGACCCAACATCAGGGAGAGCGAACAGAGCAGATACTTACCAGAGGGGGCAGACACAGGCAAGATGGAGCCAGCAAAGGCTGCAGCAGCCAGGGCAGTTCCAGCAGGGAGGGGCCCCACACAGGGGCAGCCTTGATCATGAGTGAAAAACACTTCAAACAATCTTGCTATCAATCAATTGAGTCACAAGTCTTAGTTTTCAGCTGGCACTTTATCAACCTTTGAATGGATGAACCAAACACCTAAACCCAAAGGCAGTTTACATCCACAGGACCATGGCAAAATGCAGTCGAGGTAAGGATTCTGCCGCGTTCACTGAGGCTCTATGTGCTGCAGACCTCTACGATACTGTGCTCAGAATGAGAAACTGATTCCTCTCTGTGGTACAGAAAACCACAAGGCGGGGGTAGACATGCCCACAAGCCGCATCTTCCCCCAGAAGTGGATCCTTCCTTCTCAATCCCAGGCCTGCTCCCAGCTCCTGCATCCCTGGGCCCTCCTCTTCCCCAGGAGAGAACATTTCCATATCAAGCAGAACTTACAGAAGTTTAGAGGAATAAGTTGGGGAATATTACGCAGCCGTAATAAAAGATGGACTCATGGATTTTGCCACTACATAAATGGAACTAGGGCGTGGCACGCTGAGCGATGGCATCAGGAGAGGGCAGACACCCATCTCATATGTGGGAGATAGATTTGTAGTCAGGGAGCCACAAGTACCCAAAGCCAACAGAACCGGAGAGTTGGTCCCAGAGCTGAGCTTAGCTGGGAGTCAGGGGCGGGGGTCCTCTGGGACACTGGCAGAGTAACATATGCATGAAACTACTGTTAATAATTCTGAAAATTACAGCACCTCAGAAAGGGTGGCAGGGAGGAGCAAGGGGAAAAAAAAACTACAGCAACGAATATTAAAATGTAACGCATGAAATGTGCCTATAAATGGAGGACATGGAGAGGATCATGCTGAGTGAAATTAATCAGAAGGAAAGGACAGATCAAGAATGTCTGCATTCATTGGTGGGATATAAAAAAAGCTTGAGACTAACATACAAGGCCAGGCAAAATGTACCAGAAGGACTTGTCAAGGGTTAGAATCTACCACAAAGGTGCGGGGAGCAAAAGGTAGGCAAGATAGCGAAGGGACCAGCTTGACAATAATAGTTGGAAATAGTAACACTAGACAAGAACTGAGTATGGAAAGGAAAGATTTATATATATATATAAAACTCTTCAGTGTCTTGTTTCGCAAAACACAATGCAGGAAAGGAGAGAAGGTGAGAGAGAAAGAGAAGAAGAGTGCCTGCTGTAGAGACAGGTGGGGAGGGTGGGTGCGAGGGAAACGTGCACTGTAGAGGATGGGTGGTGGGACACTGTATGACTGAAACCCAATCACGAACAGCTTTATAATGCTACAGTGCACAGCGATTCAATAAGAAATAAGTTGTGAAAAAAGTAACACATAAAACTTTAGGACTTACCTCTGGTCTAGGAGAAGGACTCTAGAGGAAGGCGGGCTCCATCTCTGATCACCCCAGTCCTCCCCCTTCAGGAACAACTCTGGCCTCTATTGGGCTCTAAGTGGCTAGTCTTAGGGGCCTGGCTCTTTCCCACCATAAGGCCTTAAGGGCAGGATCCAGAAGTGGGCTCTGTTTTCAAGGAAATAAAACTTCCGAAACCCAAATGTTTACATCCACGGGAGAAAAACACCTGTTTACAGGACAGGATGTGTTGCCTGGCCTTCTGAATACTTTGCTGCATTAGCTCAGGACGCTACTTGTACTTTGTATCCCTCTACCCAGAAAATTTTGTATGTAAGTCCTAAGCTATGCTCAGCAAACAGGAACTGCTCTCCAGAACACCCCCCCCTCCCCTGCCTTGTTGTCTTTCTTTCTTTACTTCCGGGCAGCAGCAAGGGCAGAAGCTTTTCCCAAGTCGTTCCCTCTCCTTTTCGGGGGATGAAGTCCAGCGAGATCTAGGTGTCCCTCCTTCCTGCCGGGGCTGCTAGGCAGGGCCCCCAAGAGGCCTCAGTGAGATGCTGAAGTACCACAGCCCAGCGAGGCTGACTGTGTCCACTCAGGTCTCCTCACACGCGTGGCCAACAAAAAGCCACACTGTCTCACACCTGAACTGAAGTTGCCATGGGCAGGCCCTGTCCCTGCTGGCCAGTCCTCTGACCAGACCACAGATGTGCTTTGTGGACATCTGTGTAGCACAGAATAGAGAGCAGACCCCCCGCCATAAAGAGCTTCTCTGACCCTCCCTTCCAGCCCTGGACACTGCCCCCACCCCACTCTTTCCTGCCCCACATCCCCGTGTTGTGATCACCTGGTGGCACAACGCACTGGGACAGCACCCCAGCCCCTGGGGAAGCTGAGAGGGGCCCTGGGGTCCCAGAGAGCTGAGTGGAGCCCTCCCAGGGTACCAGCTAACAGACCCCCCAAGGCAGGGGGAGAGAAGAGAAGGTGCAGACTGCAGCAAAGCAACCTGTGAGCCGGGTCAGGGAAATCAATAGTCCTTGCAAATTAGGTTTTTAATGAAAGTGTTTTAAAGGCCTTAGAAATAACTACCACGGCTTCATCACCACGGGGGATAACAGAGAAGAGATGAGTCCGTGGAGAGTGAAGGAAGGAAGCAATTGCCTCTCCGTTGCCTGAAACAGCCGATTCCCATTTGAGAAAGCAGAGAGAGAATAAAGACCCAAGTTCTCTGCCTGAATCCTACCCCCAGTGGGCCAGTCCCACCTCGAGAGAAGCTGTGTCCGTCTGCTCCTGCTGCTGCTTCTCACATACTGTCAGGAAGCTGGGCTGCTGGAATTCCCATGGCCACAAGCTGTGGGGCGGAGAGATAGCACAGTGGTCAGGAGCTTGCCTTGCATGTGGCAGTCCTGGGTTTGAGACTGGCACCCCATATGATCCCCCTGAGTACCACCAGGAGTGATCCCTGAGCACAGAGCCAGGAGTGGTCCCTGAGCACTGCTGGATGTGGCCCAAAAAAGCAAAGACTAGCTGGGGTCAGAAAGATAGTACGACAGGGCACTTGCTTTGCATGCAGTGGGCCGGTGCTCAATTCTGGGACAACATGTGGTCCCTAAGCTCCAGCAGACGTGACCCCTGAGCACTGCCAGGAATGGCCCAGCAACAGAGCAGCACCCGACCTTCTGTGGCGTCTCCTTGAAGGCGAGCAGCCCCGCATGGCCTCCCCCTCCCTCCCTCCATTCCTGGTGGGGTTGGAACAAGAGACTGAACTCAGACTCACTGCGGGCAGCTGGCCTCCCCCGCACCTCCCCACCCAGGATGCCACTGGATGCCCTGGAACCAGGAACTCACTCCAGAAACCGGCTCTGATGAAAAAATAAATCTCAGGACTGAGAGTTTTCTACTCAGACTGCTCGGAGGATGATGAAGGCAGGCTGTGTGAACAGGGCTGAACCCCCCCCTGAACCAGCACAGAGAAAAGTCCTGGAAGAAACCTGGCTGCCTCCTGGGCAGTGCTTTCACAGGGGCAGTGAAATGGGCACCTGCCGAGGGACGGCTCGGGCCACTGCGCTCATGTTCACGCTCATACAGACAGACCCTGTCTGTCTTACCCCCACACCTACCTGCCCCTGACTCCATCCCAGTTCCCAAGCAATAACAAAGCACCTGGCCCAGATGGCAGAGCTGTGCTGCCCAGGACGTCCAGCTGCCCAGGACGTCCAGCTGCCCAGGACGTCCAGCTGCCCAGGACGTCCAGCTGCCCAGGACGTCCAGCTGCCCAGGACGTCCAGCTGCCCAGGACGTCCAGCTGCCCAGGACATCCAGCAGTAGAAACATAACTTATTTCTGAGCAATAACAACACTGTTACTCCATCATCTTAGCAGGATTAGAAATGTCTCAAGGGACATTTCCACAGAGACAGATTTTGTCTAACACTGTTTCAATTTATCCACTTAGAAAAACAACAGATGGTTGGAATCTACCACAAGTGTGTGGGGGGGATAGAGGGTTGGTAAGATAGAAAAGGGGGGCGGAGCGATAGCCCAGCGGGTAGGGCGTTTGCCTTGCACGCGGCGGCCTGTGCAGGCCTGGGTTCGATCCCCCGGCATCCCATATGGTCCCCTGAGCACCGCCAGGAGTAATTCCTGAGTGCAGAGCCAGGAGTAACCCCTGAGCATTGCCGGGTGTGGCCCAAAAAAGCAAAAAAAAAAAAAAAAAGATAGAAAAGGGACCAGTGTGCTAATAATTTTTGGAAATGGTACCGCACAGAGCTGGGTGATGTGACCAGTCCCCTGAGGAGCAGAGTGAAAGCAGGGAAGGGCTGAGCAGCCCGTCCTCTCTGCGCGCTCGGGGCTCTGCACCCCTTGCTCTCGCCATTTCCATCCCGCCGTCCCGCGCTCTGCAGGCGTTCTACCTGCTCCTTCCTCCCCCTCTGACCTTTCTGACCGTCTGAGGACAGGTGCCGTGTCCCCGTGGTCTTCGCTTCTCAGACACTGTGAATGTCCTCCAGACACCTGCCCACGCCCCAGGTCCCGGTAGAGTCTGGAGCAGCTCGTGGCTGCGTCCCTCAGGGTCACCCCGTGCATTCTGTGACTGCCAGCAAGTTTAATCATCCCTCTGTGGGCAGCGTGTGGCTTCGGGATCAATCACAGCAGCCGGCAGGGCCTGCCACTCCCTGGGGAAGTGCCTGGCTCAGCAGGGACCCTGCGTGCAGGCTGCGAGAACAAGGTCACCCCGGCTCCATCCACCTGGAGGACAGATACAAACTTTCCAAAGGGAACTGTCTACAGAGGACCCATCCCACACCAGGTTTGGGTGTTTCTGTGTGTGTCTGTGTATGTTGTCAGTGTTTGGGGGAATCTTGTGTATGTGTGTGTGTGTGTGTATCCATGTGTCTGTGAATCTGTGTCTGTATCTGTGTGTGTCTACATCTGTGTGCATATCTGTGTGTGGAATGTGTGTGTCTGTGTCTGTGTTTGGGGAGTTGTCTCTGTGTTTGTAAATGTGTATAAATGTGTGGGAATGTGTGTATCCATGAGTGTTTTGATGTGTGTATTTGGGTGGTGTGTGTATGTATGCATCTGTGTGTGTCCGTTTGTATTTGGATGTGTGAGTGCATTTGGGTGCATGTGCATGTGTGTGTGTTTGGAGGTGTGTGTGTGTGTGTGTATTTGGGTGTGTGTGTTGTGCGTGTGTTTAAAAACAATTCTCCATCATAAATTTGTCCCAGTTAACCCCCAAAGCCCTGTGGTTTTTGATTTGTAGAGCCAAAAGCCCGAATTGCACGGCTAACTGCAAGTCCCTAAATCACACTGATTTGCTGACAAGAAAATGTGGACGGCCCAGCCCTGCGGCTGTTTTCTCCTGCTCTGGCATTTTCACAGGTCCTGTCAAGCTGCTGTGGTCACCACTGCTTGCTTTACGTGACAATATGCAGATGC
>JAJIBD010016072.1:0-28387 GCA_021461705.1 Cryptotis parvus | reverse complement strand
CCAGAGAAGCAAGTAAAATGGGTGAAGGAAGACAGGAGAAACTTGAGAATTCTCTGCAGTTAGCGACCATCTGATGGTGGCTGAGAAGATACAGTCCTCAGCCCCTCAGAATGAGTTTCCTCATGTATATTTTGAAAAGAAGCTGGTTCCAGGCTCAATGAGTGAGTATGCAGAAATGTTGTCACCAAGTAGACCCCCTAAGAAAACTGCCATTGAATTTATTCTCTTTTCTTATATCCTTAAGAAAATTAAAAAAAATATAGTACAGTGGTAGGACGTTTGCCTTACATGTGGCGGATCTGGATTTTACTCCAGGCATCCCCATATGGTTCCCCTAGCACATGAGGAGTAATTCCTGACTGCAGAGCCAGGAATAACCCCTGAATGAATGTAACACAAATCAGCTAAAAAACTAAAGGTCAATAAGTTTGTGACTGGTCATTTGCCAAACCATCTGTTTTTCTTCTTATAGAAACAAATTTCCCAACTCTATTAAGACTGGTGTGAACACATGACTGAATATACCATTACTAAGTAGGCAGAAGTGATATATTTTACTTCTCAGGTTTTGATACATCAAACCATTTGAAGCTTCATTCTTCTTCCATGTCTCATATTTCAACAGAATGGAGAGGAGTCCTAAGGCTCTAAAACAGGATAGAGCCACTAAATATAAGAAACCTGGGTCCATGACTCATTCTTTGTTGACTAGGGAGACATATTTTGGGTGCTAGGGAGGAGGAAGTAAATATTTGTTGTTTCAAGCTACTGAAATTTTGGGGCTGTAGCAGCATTGAACAATGACAGTCATGAGTAATCTGACACATGCCCTCACTCAACCCCCCAAAATATTCTAATTCTATTAGTTCACTCATCCTTAAGTTTGTTTTTTATTGTTTTTTGTTTTTGGGTCACAACCAGCAATGCTCAGGGGTTACTCCTGGCTTTGCTCTCAGGAATTATTCCTGGTGGTTCTCAGAGGATCATAGGGGATGCTGGGATCTACCCAGGTTGGCCGTATGCAAGGCAAATGCCTACCCTCTGTGCTATCGCTCCTGGCCCCCTTAAGTCTGTTCTTTTCTCTCGTCATACTAGAATTCAAACTCCATATGATCAGTATTTTTTTTTGTTTCCTGGTATACCACAAGCACTTTGATCTGACTTTTGTGCATGGCCTCGAAGGAGGTCTAAGTTCATTTTTTTTACTCATTGCTGCCCAGTTTTCCCAGAACCATTTGTTGAAGAGGCTTTATTTGCTCCACTTAATATTTTTTGCTCCTTTATCAAAGATTAAGTGATCGTATATTTGAGAGTATGTTTCAGGATATTAAGTTCATAGATATACATGTCTGTCTCTATACCAATACTATGCCATTTTAATTCGACTGCTTTGTAGTAGAGTTTGAAGTTGGGAAAAGTGATACCTCTCATCATCTTTTTCCCCAAGGATTGCTTTTTAGCTATCTGTGGGGGTTTATTATTCCATACAAATTTCAGAACTGGGGCTGGTGCGATAGGCCCAGCGGGTAGGGTGTTTGCCTTGCGCGGCCGGCCTGTGCTGGCCGGGTTCAATCCCTGGCATCCCATATGGTCCCCGAGCACTGCCAGGAATGATTCTTGAGTGCAGAGCCAGGAGTAACCCCTGAGCATCGCGGGTGTGACCCAAAAAGCAAAAAAAAAAAAAAAAAAAAAACCAAATTTCAGAACTGTTTGGTCAGTTTTTTGAAGAATGTCATGGGTATCCTTATAGGGACTGCACTGAATCTGTATAAAGCTCTAGAGAGAAAATTACCATTCTGATAATATTAATTCTCCCAATCCACGAGCAAGGAATGTGTCTCCATTTACTCAGGTCCTCTTTTATTTCTTGAAGCAATGTTTTGTGGTTTTCATTGTAGAGATCCTTTATGTTCTTAGTCAAACTGATTCCTAGATATTTTGATTTTCTGTGGCACAATTGTGAATGGGATCATTTCTTTTATATCCCTTTCTTCTTTCTCATTATTTGTATATAGGAAAGCCATTGACTTTTGGGTATTGATTTTGTACCCTGCCACTCTACTATAGGAATCTATTGTTTCTAGAAGGCCTCAAGTTTTATTCCCAACACTGCACTACAATGCTAAGTGTGATGCTCGGTGGCACGGCCTACTGATTCAAGATGCTAAACAGATATATGTAACCCCCAGCACATGACAACTACATGTGCAAACAATTTGATCAAGGGCCAGAGCTATAGTCCAGCAGGTAGGGCATTTGCCTTGCATGTGGTCAGACCTGGGTTTGATCCCGGCATCCCATATGGTCCCTTGAGACACTGCCAGGTAATTCTGGCAGAGCCAGGAGTAACCCCTGAGAATTGCTGGGTGTGACCCAAAAAAGCAAAAAGAAAAACTCAAAAACAAAAAAAACAATTTGAACAAGTTACCATATTTCATAACAGTGACAAAAAGAAAGAGGAAGGAGAAAATGTAATCTGGTCATTTTCCTTCTAAGGGGAGTGCAATAGCAATGGTTTCTGCCATAGTGGGCAGAAGACAAGAAATCTTTGCCACATTGTTCTTTAAAATTCTTCAGCCCCTTTCTCAGGATTCACTCCCAACCTTTGTAGTCATGTTAGGCACTTGGTGCTCAGTAATAACTGTAACCTACTCATGTCGGTTGTGATGTATATCTCATGATGTGTTTCCCTTAATTCTTGCTGTAAATGGTAGTGAGGGCACAGTGGCTAATTCTAGAGACAATGTCTTATTCTTCATGGTACCTTTTAGTCTTCAGAATAGACTCAATGCACAAGAATTAAAGTTGTGGGAGGAGAGCTAGTACAGCAGGTATGAAGTTTCCCTTGGTTACAGCAGATCTGGGTCCCCATCCTTGGCACCACATTTCGTCCCCTCAAGGCACATCAGTAGTGATCCCTGAGCGCAGAGCCAGGAGAAAGCCTTGAGCACCACTGGGTGTGGTCCTAAAACAAACACACAAAAGTAATACTGCTCAAGCTAATTAGTAAATGAATTAATTTTAATTAAAATATTTAAAATTTACCTCAAGGGTAGATATCTTTCTAGATGAAGACATTTTGCTAGTTTCTATCAAATTTCTCTTGAAACTTTTCTTATATGATGACCTCACTTAATAAAGGCTGGAAGCGATAGTACAGTGAATAGGGCATTTACCTTGCATGAAGCTGACCTGGGATGGTTTGACTCCAGCATCCCATATGGTTCCCCTGAGTACTGCCCAGAATAATTCCCTGAGTGCAGAGCCAGAAGTAACCCCTGAGTACTGTTGGGTGTGCCACCCCCAACCCCCCAAGTAATATAATTCTCTATACCTTAGGTAACACAGTGATTAGATTTCCTGATAAAGGGCAGATACAAACACTTTTCTTTTTTTTGACTTTTTTGGGTCACATCTGGTGATGCTTAGGGGATACTTTGACTCTGCACTCAGAAATTACCCCTCACAATACTCAGGGGACCATATGGGATGCTGGGGATCAAACCAGGTGGACAGTGTGCAAAGGCAAACACCCTCCCCTGCTGTACTATCACTTCAGTCTGCAAACGTATCTTATGATTATGTAGGAGGATGGCCATTAACAAAGACAGGAGTTTTCAGTTGAATAGGGGACCCACTAGTGTTAAAGGGGACATGCGTACAATTCTGCAGGAGATCAACATTGATAGTATGGGCTAATCCATGCCCGTCCTGTGTCATGGTCCTGCACAGGTCATTGAGGCACCGCTGGAGCGAACAACTCATGTTTAGACCTGTTCCACAAGTATCCTGGGTGCCTTGGAAGAATGAATCATCTAGTGCACTTCAAATTTATTGGCCTGCTGGCACCTCAGTCTGCTCCTCGAGGTGTTGCAGGTATGACTGTGGTGCCCGCTGCATCAGCAGGTAGTAGACAGGAGATAGGTTTGTGTATACACAAACCCCGTGGGCCCTAGATAGTGGATGGTTGATGGTCTGACATAGAAAAAGACTGGGTCTCCTGGGCTGAACCAGGAGCCACGGCAGAGCCCTGGCAAGCTACCTGTGGTGTATTCGATATGCCAAAAACAGTAAACAATAATGGACTTCATTCCACTTCATTCCCAATGAATGGAGACATTCATTGGTATACCCAAATGAGACTGGTACCTCCTGGAGCAAATCGATGAACAACGGGAACACAAGTGACAAGTCACACAAGTGGTACTTTTCAAGGAATTTTTTTTTTTGCTTTTTTGGGTCACACCTGGCAATGCTCAGGGGTTTCTCCTGGCTCTGCACTCAGGAATCACTCCTGGCGGTGCTCAGGGAACCATATGGGATGCCGGGGATTGAACTTGTGCCGGCATGGGCGGTCGAGGAGCAAGGCAAACACCCTACCCGCTGGGCTATCGCTCCAGCCCCCAGGAAAAATTTTTTCCCCTGCTTCACACCACCTTGCCCCACCAGGCTCTCGAAGAATGCTGGGTCACTTGATCACTTGATCCCCATTATTCATCGATTTGCTTGAGTGGGCACCAGTAATATTTCCATTTGATCCTATCACGTGCCAATGTAGCCCAATGGCATCTGGTTGCTTCAGGAATACGAAGAGCCTCAAACCATTCCTTCAGGGTCTTGACAAGGAAGTCTGACCATCTTGTAGGTGGGCTGCCACGTGATCTTTTGATATCCCGTGGGATCCAGTAGGTTAACAGCTCTAGTCCAGCGGTCGTCTCCAGATCACATTACATGTCCAGCCCATCTGATTTTCGATGCCTTGGCAAATGAGACAACGTCCCTGAAAAAAAATTTGAATGCTGGGTTCCCCGACAAAATCTGGGAGCAGAGTCAGGAATCCCCCTTCTGCTCCAGGAGATCAGCAGCTGTCGGTTCAAATCCAGCAGTTTCAAAGACTTTACTCACACTTGTTCTGGTATCACTGTCACTGTCTTTCCGTTCATCATCGATTTGCTCGGGCGGGCCCCCAGTAACATCTCCATGTGTCCTGTCTCATGCTAGCAGAGCTCAAGGGCACCTGCTTGCTCCAGGAACATAAAGAGCCTCAACCATTCCATCAGGTCATGGGAATGAGGTCTAAAACTGTTACTGGTATTTGGCATATCAAATACAACACGGGTAGCTTGCCAGGCTCTGCCGTGTGGGTAACATACTCTTGTAGTCATCTCTAAATCCAGCATTTATTGATAAATAAACAATAATAAATAATCTGGTATACAATTCAATAATAGGAAACCCCAAACTTTAGGTTCCTTGCTGGGCCGTGGCCATGCATAGGTTTAGAATCCTAGGCCAGGATGGCTGCTACCATGTACTAATGCCCAACAGGGCAGAGAACGGAAAGAAGAGCAGAAGCAGAGGACAAAGAGGAAAAGAGAGGGAGAAACAGGCTACTCCTTTTATATCTTTTCAGCTCTGACCAGCCTACATCAAGGGATAGCAGTTGTGATGATCCCCTTTAGGTTTGCTTCTCCCAGGACCTCACCTAGTCCCATTGAAATGTTAATATTGTCCCAGCCAGGGGCGGGTGATAGCACAGTGGGTAGAGCACTTGACTTGCATGAGGCCTACCTAGGTTCGATCCCGGCATCCCATATGGTCCCCTGAGCACCGCCAGGAGTAATTCCTGAGTGAAGAGCCAGGAGTAACCCCTGAGTGTCTTCGGGTGTGACCCAAAAAAGAAAAAAATAATATTGCCCCCAGCCAAGCTCTGCCCTAGAAGTTTCCCTGCAGGCCCTATGCAGAGTGGGGAAGGGCATGTGTCTGTGCCATGGATGTTCTACAGCCAGGTATATATTTCTCCAAGCCTTCACAAGAACCTTGTCTTTACTTCATAGTTGTTTTGGATATTAGCCCTTTAGACTTATTAGAGAGCCACTCTTGCTTGGAGGCAAACAGTATTTCTCTCTGATCCAATTATAACTATATTATACTTAGAGATCCAATGTCACGATCACGATCTTCCCGTTGATCATCTATTTGCTAGAGCGGGCACCAGTAAAATCTCCATATGTCCTGTCTCATGCCAGTAGAGCCAGGGGCATCGGCTTGCTACAGGAACATAAAAGAGCCTCAAACCAGTATATTAGGTCATGGGAATGACCTAATATAATTGTTACTGGAATTTAGCATATCAAATACAACACGAGAAGCTTGCCAGGCTTGCTGAGCGGGAGGCAAACTCTTTTAAACACCTCCAAATAAAGAATTTATTGATGAGCAAGGAATAGCTCTGCCCCATGTCTGAGAGTCTCTGGACCAGCAGACCTGGGCCGGATTGAGGAAAAAGCTGTTGCAGGGTGGGTGTCGGTGATCCGGGCTGTGATGGGCTTGTCTGCTGGGTGGAGTTCTGATGAGAGGGAAGTCCAAATGTGGAAAATGGCGGTGCCAGTGGAGTGAGGGGGTGGTCTAGCTTGTTGTGAGGCTCTGCCGAGGTGGTGGGCCAGGGCTAGAACCCGCCATGCCTCCCGACTGCCTCCTGAACAGCTGTGCAGGGAGAGCAAGGAACAGCTCTGCCCCATGTCTGAGAGTCTCTGGACCATCATACCTGGGCCGGATTGAGGAAAAAAGCTGCTGCAGGGTGGGTATCTATGATCCGGGCTGTGATGGGCTGGTCTGCTGGGTGGAGTTCTGAGGAGAGGGGAAGTCCAAATGTGGAAAATGGCGGCACCCGTGGATTGAGGGGGTGGTCTGGCTTGTTGTGAGGCTCTGCCGAGGTGGTGGGCCAGGGCTAGAACCCGCCATGCCTCCCGACTGCCTCATGAACGGCTGTGCACATGGGAGAGCAAGGAACAGCTCTGCCCCATGTCTGAGAGTCTCTGGACCAGCATACCTGGGCCAGATTGAGGAAAAAAAGCTGCTGCAGGGTGGGTGTCTATGATCCGGGCTGTGATGGGCTGGTCTGCTGGGTGGAGTTCTGAGGAGGGGGAAGTCCAGATGTGGAAAATGGCGGCGCCCGTGGATTGAGGGGGGTGGTCTGGCTTGTTGTGAGGCTCTGCCGAGGTGGTGGGCCTGGGCTAGAACCTGCCATGCCTCCCGACTGCCTCCCGAACGGCTGTGCACAGGGAGAGAGATCCAATGTGGCCAGGTAAAATACTGGTAAGATCTGTCTAGTCCCATGATGATTGTGGTGGCCTGAGAGAAAATATTTATGCAGGCTAACATAGAATACATGGCAAGACATACTGCCACATAGAGTCACAGATCCAAACTGTTTCCTGCCCCAGTCTACGAAGTGGCCTGCAGGAGGTGACTCGGGCAAGATGCAGAGGTTCTGGGGAAACAGTGTATTGCAACACCAGGTAAATACAGCTTCGTTATGAGTACAAATTGAAAAGTGTCCCCAGCTATAGTTGAGGCTGCTACCACTCGCCTGCATTGTTCCAGTGCCCCTGAAAGGGACAGGTGTTCTAAGGTGTCTTCATAGAGACACCTTTGAAACATAGTGATCCTTTTTCCTGACACAAGGGAGCTTTAGAAATTGGGCCGGAGCGATAGCCCAGCGGGTAGGGCGTTTGCCTTGCATGCGGCCGGCCCATGCCAGCCCAGGTTCGATCCCCGGCATCCCATATGGTCCCCTGAGCACCGCCAGGAGTAATTCCTGAGTGCAGAGCCAGGAGAAACCCTGGGCATTGCCTGGTGTGACCCAAAACAAACAAACAGACTAACAAACAAACAAACAAAAAAGAAATCATTTGATCCAGTGCTCAGGATTCTCTAGACACTTGTGTGGCGCAGCATGGGAGTGACGGTGGCAGTGGATGGATGCTCTGCCCATCTAATTTTAACCTTGGCTGCTGACTTTGATCACTTGGCTTATTAGGAGTCTGGAAGCTTTCTGCAAAGTAAAATGGTATTCATTGCTGAAAGTAGGATTAAACTCCATAACGAAACTGGACCAAATGGAGTTTATTGTCTTTTGGGCCACACTTGGTTGTGCTCAGGCATCACTCCTGGTTTGCTCAGGGGACCATCTAGGGTACCAGAGATAAAACCCAAGCTTGCCGCATACAAGCTACCTTCTGTGCTATTACTCTGGCGCATGGACTGATTGAGTTTAATGGTGGAATATTAGAAAGATGAAGTGTTGATGGAAACTGGATTCTCTTCAGCCAACTAGTGACTTTCTTTCTCTTTGTTACTTTTGTTGTTTTGGAACTTACCTGGCTGTGTACTCAGGCATCACTCCTGCTGGGACTCTGAGGACCAGATTGGGTTTTGGGGGATTGAACCCAGATCGCAGTGGCCCTAATCAGTGACTGCTAAAATTTTTTTTATTTTTAAATTAATTTTTTGGGTCACACCCAGCAATGCTCAGGGTTACTCCTGGCTCTGCACTCAGGAATTACTCCTGGCGGTGCTCGGGGGACCATATGGGATGCCGGAGATCGAACCCGGGCGGCTGGAGCCGGCCGCGTGCAAAGGCAAACGCCCTACCCGCTGGGCTATTGCTCCGCCCCTATTTTTAAATTAATTTTTAAAAAAATAATTGGGGGCCACACAAGAGGCACCCAGGACTTACTCCCTGGCTTTGCATTCAGGGATCACACCTAGTAGTGCTGATGGCTCATTCCAGTATGGTGGAATGAAACACGCCCAGGTGGGCCATGTGCACAAGCAAACACCCCTATGTGCTGTACTATCTCTCCGGCCCCACCAGTGACTTTCTATGCAGTATAATGTTTCTCCTCTAGCTGACATTTAGAAGCAAATATATCGATTTTTGGATGATCATATTACATATTGGCATGGCACAGGCAAATACACACTGCTGTGCTACACAAAAGAAAATTTCACCTGATGATGAGCAAAATTTAAGTTCTTAGCAGCCACAAGAGTCTTCAGTTTGCTTTGAAATGCCCATTAGAGATTGCACTGAACATCCGACATTATGAGACTTTTAAATGGTAACGACTGTACTAGAACTTGATGAAGCTGTGCTATTTTACTGTCTTCCATGATGGAGAGCATGCTCTGTTCGGCAAATACCCATTAGCTGCATTTAGAAATAAATTAAAAGTAAGAAGCAAGTGTATGGGTGTCTCCTCAATCCCAATGAAGGGTAGGACTCCTTGTTGTCCCTTTTGTAGCCCAAGAAGTACTGGATTGCTAATCTCCAGTCATGCTCTCTTTTAGCTGTTAGCCATAAGGTGGCCATAGCTCATCCCTTCACTTTCTCGGAAGTGTTCCTTCTGCCTTCCCACCTCTGCCCACTCCCCTGCTCAGCTGGCATGAAGGGAATTTAAAGTACATTAGGCACTGTTTTTGGAAGTCAAGAATAAATATGATTTCATCTTTAATCAGTGAATTTATGATTTTTTTTGTGAAAGAGCAGAATGAATGGCAATGGATAATGCTTTCCGCTGAAAGCGAATATAGCAAAAATTCTTGTCAAAAAGCTCAGAGGCAGTATTTTTCTATTCTTTTTTTTTAAGTATTTTATTATGCCACCGTGAGAAATACAAATAACAAGATATACAATTAAAAAGTTCATGTTTGGGTTTTGGTCATACAGTGTTTCAGCACCCGTCCCTCCACCAGTGCCCATCTCCATACAAATAAAAAGATATACAATTAAAAAGTTCATGTTTGGGTTTTGGTCATACAGTGTTTCAGCACCCGTCCCTCCACCAGTGCCCATCTCCCACCAACAACATCCCCGGTTCCCTCCCCTTCCCCAGCCCTGCTCCATGGCAGGTTCTTTATTTCTTTGCCTTTTCTCTCTCTTTCTCTTTTCCTTCCCTTCCAGACTATGGATTACAGAACATACATTAAAAAGGTTGTCATGTGAATCCTTTAGAGGCAGTATTTTTCAATCGTGAAATGATTATAGGAGATGCTGTTGATTTTATATCTTTTGTTTTTGGAGAGGAGGGCACACATGGCTGTACTCAGGGCTTGTCTGGCTCTATGCTCAGGTATCACTTCTGGTGGGCTTGGGGGCCTATATTCTATGGGGTACCAGGGTCAAATCTGGCTCGGTCAAATGTGAGGCAAATGTCCTACATGCTGTGCTTCCGCTCCAGTCCAAAGATGTTTATTTTACTTTTAAATTTTTTATTGTACCACCGTGAGATATACAGTTACAAAGATGTTCATGTTTCTGTTTCAGTCATACAGTGTTCCAGCACCAATTCCTCCACCAGTGCCCATTTCCCACCACCAGTGTTCACTGATTCTCTCTTCCTCTCCCTGGCCTGCCTCTATGGCAGGCACTTTGCCTCTTCTCTCTCTCTCTCTCTCACTCTCTCTCTCTTCCTTCTCTTACACATTGTGGCTTGCAATACATACAGTTAGAGGTTACAAAGATGTTAATTTTAAAGAAAGATGATATATACCATGAAATTGTTGTGTTTGTGTGTGTGTGTGTATGTGTTTTGGTCTGTGGATAATCTGCTTTGGTATATAAAAAGATATACATAAATAGATCAATTCATCTGTAACAACTTCATGTAAGTCTCAAGTGATCACTCTGAAATTCTAAATACGGAGAATATTTTTTTTGTCTCCTTTGGGTAAGACGTGTGCACTGTTGTCTGACAGATAGAGATCGAAATGGTGGTGTATAGATACTGGCACTGAAGCCTGTTCGTCCTTGCTGAGGCACCTACAGTTTATCATCTGTGAAAAGGAGTAAGAGTACCTTCTTTCCAGCCTATAACACACAACTCTGCTTAACACAACAAAGGTTTTGCATATCATAAATACAAGTTTCCCTTTTGTTTTACGCAGCAACAATTTGAGATCTGATGATTTTAAATGGAGGTATATATATATATATTTGTATAATATAAGCTCTATATCAGGTAAGCCACGCGATATGGAAAATAAGATCTATAGAAGCTAGATCTGTTTTTAAAAATCTGCTCTACTATTAAGACCCTGTGTGTATAGAAACTTTATTTTAGCTCCTGCCTATTGGATAACATGAATCTGATCTGAAAATGAAGGGAAAGGGTAAAACTAAAATGACAGTTGACATAGAGAAAAATCATATAGCTCTATAAGGAAAAGAGCCAACAGAGATTGAGTATAATGGTCGGGAGTGGAGCATGGGCCAGGGGCGGGAGATGTTTATGAGACAGCAGATGGCCAGCTATTATTGTCACTAAAAACCATTGTTTGGGTGCTGAAGGTCAAAATCAGTCAAATATTGGCAATTTTAAATGATTCAACTTAACATTCTGCCCATTAGGAAGACAAATATTGGAACAAGTTGCTATAGGGAGACTGTGGGGTTTTACTCCTGAAAATATTTGATAGGAGACAAGACAATTATTGTCCTGGGTGATTGAGACATTGAGTTTCGCTAAAACAGGGGGCGTGGATGAGATAATGTCAACATTCATTGATCTGTTTGTCTTGTTGAGAACAACTCTGTTCTGCTGGGCTGCTCATGGGAAGTGGGATTTTATGGGGGGAAAATCCAGCACTATTTTTCTCTTACTCTGTAAGTTGTAGGGATGTTTCTTTATCAGGATTGCTTTACCTTGACACTGGGGCTGGCATTCTATGTTGCAGGGATTGCCCTGTGCATTGCGGACCAGTTAGCAATATCCATGACTTCAACTCACAGATGCCAGTAGCACCTCCCAGACTCCATTGTAAAACAAAATCTGTCACTAAACATTGCCAAATGTCTTCTGGGGGCAAAAAGTTATTTTATTATTTATTAGTTATTTTATCACTTATTTAAGAAGCACGGTTCGAGGTAGCAGTCCCTTATGAGAACTTGCCTGTTTGGGTCCTGACAAGTGGGAGACCTGCCATTCTATCTCTTCTGGTTTTCCTTTCGTGCTGAGGGAGGCCGCCATCTTGGCTGCTCTTAGGCCTTTTATTTATCTTAGGCCTTTTTTAAAATATATTTTATTATACGACAATGTTCAGCCTTTTTCTTTTTTTTTTCTTTTTGGGTAACACCTGGCGATGCTCAGGGGTTACTCCTGGCTCTGCACTCAGGAATTACTCCTGGCCTTGCTCAGGGGACCATATGGGATGCGGGGATTGAACCCGGGCTGGCATGGGCCGGCCACGTGCAAGGCAAATGCCCTACCCGCTGGGCTATCACTCCAGCAGAGTCCCTAATCGCAGAGTCAGGAGTAAGTTCTGAGTACTGTTAGGCATGGTCCCCAAATGAACAACACCAACAACAACTGTCCACAACTCCTATATTCTGGCCAGTGAAGCTGCTAGATATCTTTGGTGTGAGAGCGGAGGGACCCCTGGACTCCTGCCTGCATTTGCAAGTGCATGCCCAGGAAACTGAATCACTCACCTCCACAGACCCCAGCCTTTGCATGCTGACCCATTAGTCCCCGCAACTGTTGATTATCACAGCAAATAGCCATGCAACAACTGTACTCCACACTCTTCATACACTCAAAGTCCTGTTGGGCATCCTCAGGCTTCAGTGTAGCAGTCAATATGTGGGATACCTAAGTGTTGGATAACAGGTTTAGCTAGTCTGGGAACTTTGCTGTTTTACCCACTCACAGCTTAATCTATGTACATGTTCTTAAGCCAAGGTTCATTCTAATGAGACCTCTCTTCTATGTAAACACTGCTAGAGGGTGTGGCAGTTACAGAAGTCACCTTGACTCTGTATAACTTCTGACTTGTTATACATCTACTAAGACTTCTATGTTTTCTAGATTGGGAACAGCTCCTCTTTATACCCACTGCACCCAGCGTGGGACAGTTAGAATTTACCAGGGAGACTACCATCCTGGCTTCGTTGAGACTATAGGAAGATTATAGAAAGTATATACTAGTTTGCTCTCAAGCAGGCGAATATGACCCTTTCAGTATACAGAGAACAAGATACTCAGAATCACCCTGGTGCAATAATAAATAAGAAGGACCTTGTGGGTACCATCTAGATTACCGAAGCCTATGAAATTAAGATGTATTACTTTATACCAACTGCCCCCTCTCTCTCCAGTGTTTTAGATAAGAGATCATCTCAGTAGAAGGGATTAGTCCTTGGCTTAACCTTTGTTTATACCTATAATAGGATGTGGCACCACCCTTCTACAACCTGTTTAGGGTTCTTTGTTGACACCACCCTCCCTGTCACAGATAGGGATTACTTTGGTGTATATAAGGGGACTGACTTGAGGCCCCTTGGCCTTTTCCCTTCTTTTGGGTAGGACTCCTCTTGGGTGAGATCCTTTCTCTTTGGTGGAGACTTAGGCTCTTTTGTATGGTCTAAGTTCTGACTAGAGCTAGAGTTCTTTCATTATATTGGATTGCTGTGAAAGAGCTTTTGTACTATTAAAAGACTTTTTGGAACTATGCGGACTCGTGAGTTTTCATCTGTTCCCCAGCGGCCTTGGAGGTAGAGAGAACTTCTGTCCTGATACTGTTGGAGACCCCAGTGGCATCCCCAACACCTAAGCATACTGCCATGGCAGCAGAGGGTTCATGTTACAGCATCAGAGTGTGGGATCTAAGCAGACTGCCACAATATCTGAGGACTCATGTAATGGTATCAGAACGTGGGCCCTAACTACACAAAATGGCTCAGCCTCTTCCAGACACCTATCCAGCACTAGCATGATTTATCTGGCTGGATCAAGAAACAAATCCACATCCAGACTTCCCTCTCATCAGAACTCCACCCTGCAGACCAGCCTATCACTAGCCTGGCTCCCGTGGCCTATGCGGCCACGCGGTTCATCAATAAATGCTGGATTTTTGAGATGACTACAAGAGTATGCTACCCGCAAGGCAGAGCCTGGAAAGCTACCCGTGTCGTATTTGACATGCCAAATACCAGTAACAATTACAGACCTCATTCCCATGAACTGATGGAATGGTTTGAGGCTCTTTATGTTCCTGGAGCAAGCAGGTGCCCTTGGGCTCTACTTGCATGAGACATGACATATGGAGATGTTACTGGTGCCCGCTCGAGCAAATCGATGATGAACGGGAAGACAGTGATACAGTGACAGTGATACGACAATGAAATAAACAATTACAAAAATGTTGATGTTTGGGTTTCAGTCATACAGTGTTCCAGTACCCATCCCTCCACCAGTTCTTAGGCCTTTTAATTGGGGCAGCTTGTTTGGTGATACTGAAATACTTAGACCTTTCCCCAGTTTTCCTAGGGATGCTTGGTTGAACTTTTACTGAAAACTTGAAATTTTTGGTGGGCATTCTTGTTGTCGTTGTCATCATCATTGTTGCCATCTATTACATATGACATTCTGTGGCTTCTTTGAAAAATAATTGCATGGTCCTCCTCGTCCTCTGAGTTAAGCGAACCTAACCCCTGTACTGTGTGGTGATGAAGTGGTCTCCATTATGTTCTCCAAACGATACATGCACGTACATAGAATCATGGGGAGTTTTTCTATGAAGAGAACCTGGCATGAGGGTACACGGGCTCTGCAGTGTTCTCTCCAGTTTAGATTGTTATGGTTTCTATTTGAGGCTGTCTTTCCTGAGCATTCCCTTTTTACCTTCTGGCCCAAGTTGACTCCAGTTTTGTAGTTAGGTGACCCGTTGCTAAGCCCTGGGCAGGGGATGGTCATGTGCTCCAAGCTACTGAAACCTATATCAAGCCTGATACTCAGAACTGTTTCTTGTTTGCTCTCAATGGAGACTATCATTCTCCTTTTAGGATCAGAAGAGGACCCCAGGTGCTATGGTGTTCCTCTTCTCCATGTGTTGCTCAGTGACAATGTGACTTCAAGTCCTTGAGTCGTTTAGACCTGTTGAGGCTCTAGGGCCTGTGTGCTGTGGCCCGAGGTAGACTTGGGGGAATAAATATACCAATGACCCCCTTGTTCTTGCTCTTGCTGATGTCTCTGGTATAGGAAAGTACAGCTTCTCTTACTCACTATTGCTCAGGGGCCTCCCTATACACTGAGGGCAGAGCAGAGAAGTGTTGCTTGTATGAGACAAGTTCAGGAAGGTGAGCGAGGAGCTCAGGAAAAGGACTGATTATCTTTTCTGAGCTGCTGACCTCCTTGCCCTGTGCAAAAGCACAGCTGTGTTGACAGCTGAGAATATATGTGTGAGCAGTTATGAAGTAGCAAAACACCTTATCAAGATGCGGTCAACCTTCCTTTCGAGGTCATTTATGTAGCAATCTTGGATCATGTCCTCCCACACAGACTCACCTTTTCCATCAGGGATTCCCAGCTCTGACTGCATATTGGAATCACTATGAGAGCTAAAAAAAAGATGCCTGATTTCTACCTCATGCTAATTAAAGCAGTCTCTGGTGATGGGTCAGTTTGGCCTTTGTAGTTTAAAAATTCCTCAACTTATTATTATTATAAACTTATTATTATTTTATTTATTATAATAATAATTATATAATAATAATTATTATTATAAACTTATTGTTATTATTATTATTATTGTTATTTTGGTTCTTTGGTCACACATGATGATGCTCAGGGATTGCTTTTGGCTCTGCATTCAGAAATTACTTCTGGCAGTGCTTGCAGTACCATATGTCAGAATGTCAGGGATTGAAGCTGGGTTGACCCCCTGCAAGGCAAGTGCCCAATCTGCTGTAATATTTCTCTGGACCCTGATTTTATGAATGTATTGGACTTCAAAGTTATGCTGCCTTGTTAATCCTCAACTGATTTTAACATGCAACCAGGATTAAGATCTTTAGCTATTAAAAATATAAAAGCAACAACAAAAATTATTCCCCAAAGATTCCTTGAGTGGATCTTTTTAAAAAAATAATTTATTTGACTTTTTTTGTCAAATAGATACTCAGGTGTTACTTCTGACTCTGCACTCAGGAATTACTCCCGGTGATGCATGGGTGACTATATGGGATTCTGGGAATCAAACTCTAGTTGGCCATGTGTAAGCAAATGCCCTACCCACTGTACTATTGCTCTAGCCCCATCCTTGAGTGGTTCTTATACTTGAGAGTGTATCAAAATCCTTTGGATGGGTAAAGAGGGTTGCTGGGTCTCATCTCTGGACTTTCTAATCCAGTAGTTTTGGGGAGGTGCGGTCAGAGAAAGTTTCCCTTCTTTCAGATCCTTTATTCTTAGACATGGAAATATAAATGAGGGTGGGTGAGAACAAGAATACTTGTTCTAACCACTGTTGCTACTATTTCTTTGTTTCTCTGCTTGTTGACATTTATGGGTGTGGCATCCTCTTAGCAGAAGGCTTCTGATCCCTTGTTGGTTAGGACACCTGACTATAATACTTTTTATTACTATATAACAAAATACCATAAAGTTAGAAGCTAAAAACATCTTTATTACCTTAAAGTTTCTATAGGTAAGAAATCAGCATAGGAGGCTGGAGAGATAGTACAGCAGGTAGATCACTTGCCTTGCATGTGGCTGACCTGGGTTAAATTCCAGGCATCCCATATGATCTCTCTTACTTTTTTTTTGCTTTTTGGGTCACACCAGGCAATGTTCAGGCGTCACTCTTGGCTCTGCATTCAGGAATTATTCCTGGCAATGCTTGGGGGACTATATGGAATACTCGGGATTGAACCTGGGTTGACACCGTGTAAGGCAAACACCCTACCTACTTTACTATTGCTCTGCGCTCCCCTCTAAGCTCCCCCGTTCTTTTGTGTACCATCAGGAGTAATTCCTGAGTGCAGATCCAGGAGTGAGCTCTGAGCACTGCCGGATGTAGCCCAAAAAGCTTAAAAAGGTAATCTCTGCATAGGGGCCAGAGCTATAGTAAGAGCAGGTAGTGCCTTTACTTTGCATGTGGCTGACCTGTGCTCAATCCCTGGCATCCAGTAATGTCCCCCCAGGCCTGCCAGGAATGATACTGAGTGCAGAGCCAGGAGGTAACTCTGAGCACTACAGGGTGTACCAACCCCTTCCCCCAAAAAAACCAAAAGAAATCTCTGCATAGATTAGTTGATTACTCTGGGTTTTATAAGTCTGAAACCCTGTGTCAGCTAACCTGAGATCTCTAATTTTTACCCCTCATGGTATACTAGGGAACCAAACTCTGTGTCTCACATATCAATTGATGTTGGAGGACAGATTTAGCTAATTTGGGAGCTTTGTTGTTTTGCCCCTCACAGCTTAATCTGTTTAAGCCAGGTTCATTCTAATGAGACCTCTCTACTATGTAAACACTGCTAGAGGGTATGGCAGTTACAGAAGTCACCTTGATTGAATAACTTCTGACTTATACATCTTCTAAGACTTCTATGTATTCTAGATTGGGCACAGCTCCTCTTTTATACCCACTGCACCCAGCGTTGGACAGTTAGAATTTACCAGGAGACTACCATCCTGGCTGCGTTGAGACTATAGGAAGACTATAGGAAGGATCATACTAGTTTGCTCTCAAGCAGGTGAGTGTGACCCTTTCAGTACATGAGAACAAGATACTCAGAATCACCCTGGTGCAGATAATAATAAGGACCTTGTGGGTACCATCTAGATTACATGAAGCTCAAGAAATTAAGATGTATTACTTTATATCAGCTCTCTTTCTCCAGTGTTTTACATAAGAGATAATCTCGGGATTAGTCCTTGGCATAATCTTGGTATAATCTTTGTTTATACCTGCAATAGGGTGTGGCACTACACTCTGTTTAGAGTTCTTTGTTGACATGACCCTCCCTGGATTACTTTGGTGTATATAAGGGGACTGACTTGAGGCCCCTTCCCTTTTGCCCCTGGCTTTGGGCGTTTTAGCATTCGACTTTTGGCTCCTGTGGCTTTTGGCTCCTCGGCCTTTTTGCTTTTGGCTTTTGGCTTTTTGCTTTTTTGGCCTTTTTTTGCTCCTTCTTCTGAGTAGGACTCATCTCGGGTGAGATCCTCTCTCTTTGGTGGGAGAGTTAGGCTTTTTTGTATGGTCTAAGTTCGGACCAGAGCTAGAGTTTGTTCATTATATTGGAGTGCCGTGGAAGAGTTTTTGTACTATTAAAAGCCTTTTTTGGAACTGCACTGGACTCAGTTTTCGAACAGTTTTCATCTGTTCCCCAGCGTCCTCGGAGGTAAGAACTTCTGTCCTGACACTATCGGGGGGACCCCAGCGGCATTCCCGACAAATTGAGTACTTTTATATGATTAGACTCCTATTTTTGTTTGGGGTAGGGACATACCTGATGTGATCAGGGCTTACTCCGGCCTCTGTATGCAGAGATTACTCCTAGCAGCTCATAAAAGACCAAATAAGGTGACAGCTCTCTGTGTGCCTTACTACTTACTGTACTCTCTTTGCAGCCCCTCAAGATTCCCTTTTAAATGGATTACTGATTAGGTCAGACCCACACAGGCCAATCTCCCTTTTAAATATCTCTCAACAGGTAGGGCCTTTATAGCTATACAGTACTCTACTTTTGTCCTACTATGTTGGTTAGATACGTTATAGGTCTTGCTACTTTCAAGGGTAGTGTCAATAAAAGTGTGTGGGCCACTGGAATTCATTTGAAAATTTTGCCTAGCATTTACGCTACCAATTACTATAGAGACATGCTGTCAAGAGCTGCAGAATTCCACAGGTCTCCAGATCTGTAACTACGAGGCCATATCAGAAAAATGATTTATTATGAATCTTCCCTGAGTACAGTTTGCTTTTTTTTTGGGGAGGTCACACCCTGCAATGCTCAGGAATTACTCCTGGCGGTGCTCGGGGGACCATATGGGATGCCGGGGATCGAACCCGGGTTAGCCACATGCAAGGCAAATGCCCTACCCGCTAGACTATCGCTCCGGACCCCTGAGTACAGTTTGAAAGACTGTGTTTATTCATTAGTAGGTAGCTCTATAAGCCACAGAAAAATATTTCCCTTCTACAGTGAAACTAACTAGATTTATTATTCTGTGTTATATATCATTTAAAAATGTCAAGTTTGTTTTCTAAATAAATCAATTGCAATTATATTATTGTCAATAAATGCAAAAATGGGGCCGGAGCCATAGTGCAGTGGGTAGGGCATTTACCTTGCATGCGGCCAACTTAGGTTCTATTCCCCAGCATCCCATATGGTCCCACAAGTACTGCCAGGAGAAATGCCTGAGTGCAGAGCCAGGAATAACCTCTGAACATTGCTGGGTGTGACCTAAAACAAAAATTCAAGAATGGTGAGCAGTTCTCATCCATGTATTCTCAAATAAATGGGTTCTTTAGTTAGAAATAACAAAGCTGGTCACACTGAAACTCCGTGATTAATCACATCTTTTGGATATATGTAAAAAGTAGGGTGATCTGTTATACTAAAAAACCACTGAAAACTTATGTTAAGAGGACATGCAAGAACACTTGTATCACTTGTCTTCCTGTTGTTCATCGATTTGCTCAAGCAGGCACCAATAACATCTCCATTTGTTGGGAATGAGGCTCATTATTGTTACTGTTTTTGGCATATCAAATACACCACAGGTAGCTTGCCAGGCTGTGCCGTGGCTCTGGGTTCATCCCATGGGGGCCCAGTCTTTTTTCTATGTCAGACCATTAACCATTCAGGGCCCACGGGGCAGAGACCTGGGTGTAGACAAGCCTTTCTCCTGTCTGTCACCTGCTGATGCAGCCAATCACGAGTCACCCATTCAACACCTTAAGGGGCAGAATGCAAGAAAAACCTTACTTAAATTGCCTGGTGAAGCATTAGTGTCCCTAGAGTTCTGCTGTTCTATAACAACCTGAGAATCTCTTCCATTGTCTGTACCCAAGTACAATCTGGCGACATGAATTGTGATGGATTTTCATACTCTTTGGCACTTAATACAATGTCTTTGTTTGACTTGTCAGGAGAAGTTAATAAGGAGGTCATGTTAACAGGGATAGTAAAGAATAGAAGGAGTTGTGGTGGGCAGACATGTGGGGTCGTGTGGAGGAACAAAGGAGGGCGTAATGATGCAGCTGGAGACGTGGACACAATGAATTCAAGCTTTTTAGAGTGCAAAAAATTGCTTCCATGTTCAGGCACCCTGCTCGGCAAGAGACAGTTCAGCGGTGAACAGCTTAAGCATCTTTCTCTCCAAGAATCCAACCAATTGAACATTCATTTAAATGTTCTTCTCTCCTGAATTAGCAGTATTTTTGGTGTGGATCTTTTGTTTGCTTATTTTGGGACCACATGCAGCAGTGCTCAGGGGCTACTCCTGATTTGGTGCTCAGTGAGTTGCTCCCAGTGGATCTCAGGAGACCACTGGGGATACAACAGAAAGCTGCTGCATTTCAAAGCATGTATGTGCTCAGTCTATTGAGCAGTATATCTCAGGCTTATTGTGCAATTATGCTTATGTGTAATTTTTATCTAAAGCACGAAAAGGTAAAAGTTCTATCGTGTCTCCTGATTCAGGAATCTGCACCACATTTAGTGATATTTCCCGTGAGTTGCTTATAAATGCCCTCCCAGTTGCTACTGGAAAATGAATGTGTGTGAAATAATTTATGAAATATACTGAATTATGCATAAAATTGATCATTAGGTAATGAAACCTACTTTCAGTGTAACCCTATCAGGAGGACATTACTGTCTTGTGAATAGATATGATTTACTTTAAGAAAGCTCGATAAACCTTCACTCTAATGATTATTTATGCATATTACCAAAGGATCCTTTGTTGTTCTAAAGGATTCGCTCAAGGGTTCCTTTTAAATAGTGCCTTTAAATGTTTGTTTATAAACTATTAACTACTTGACAGAGAAGCAGGGAAACTTAAACTGTTGGGAGCCACTGCCTGTTGAAGATTAATCCAAAATGTAGATAAAGCCACTCTCTGATTATAATGTAAGTCAATGAGAAAATATAATTAAATTTATAAAAATTTAATCACCACAGAACTCTTCAGGAGCATATCTTTTGCAAGAAAGGAGGGTACACCTGTGGAGTGTCTCTGTCGATCAGGTCTCGAATCCTTCTAAAACTCATCGGCCCACAAAGCTTTACTCAGCCCATGCCGGTTCTACTGAGCTTTGTTCTCATTTTCCAGTACTTCACTACTTTGCATTTTTGGTCTCCTCACAGTGCCTGGCAGATTGCCTCGAGTACGATAGGCTTCCTTGTAGGTATTCGTTGATTTGATGTGAGATGACGTGGACATCAAAATATGGTTTATGTAGGTTGGTGATATGTGTTCTGTTATTCTCAGTTATGTTTGAAACACAATGGCTGGAATTTACACCTCTGGGCTAAGGGTACATTTACATAAACCTAAAGATAATAAATTTAGTGGTCTTTCAAAAGCAGTTCCCACAGAACTCCAATCCATGAAGTAGAGTGGCAAATGTTCTGTCTATTTATGCTTTGACTCATTTTTTATGTAATTTACTGGAAAGAAAGACACATAATACTGGATGAAACACATGCATACATATAAATAAATTATTATTCTTAAAATGTCATGGAAGTAAAGGCATAGAATCTTTTTAGCCACTAAGAAGCCTAGGCTTGACCAAATGTCTCATCCCAACCAGAGCTACCTCGCTCCCTATTAGATTTCTATAGGAATCACTTTCTTCTATTTCCTTTTAGTTTTCTAATTGCTTGTTTAGTTTTACCTATTATTTTAAACATTTTTTCAAAGAATCTATTACTTATATTTATTCTTTTTTATTTTTTTTAAATTTTTTTTTTTTAAAATTACAAAGATATACAATTAAAAGTTCATATTTGGGTTTTGGTCAGTGTTGCAGCACCCATCCTGCCACCAGTGCCCATCTCCCACCACCAACGTCCCGGCTCCCTCCCCTCCCCCAGCCCTGCTCCATGGCAGGTTCTTTATTTCTTTCCATTCCTCTCTCTTTCTCTTTTCCTTACCCTCCAGACTATGGATTACAGAACTTTATTCTTATATAATGGAATGTTGGACAAAAATGTTGCTTTTTCTTCCCAAACTGTACAGATGGTAAAGGTAAGGAGAGAACACTTTTCTGTTCAAACATGTCTTTTAAGTATTTTTTTTTCAGTAGGTTTATTTTGATCCAAAGGTTCCTGCTTCCACCTCTGCTTTTTTCCCGGGATTTTTTCATCAAATCTTTTGAGTCATTTGATCTTTGAAGTTTCCTAATCTGTATTTTTCTGATAGGCTACTTGGCCACTTGGCTACTTGGACATGTTTGTCGGTTCTCTTTGTTTTGCAAGGGAATCTGTTGGAGATTTCATGTATCTAGAGCAAGGGAATCTGTTGGAGATTTCATGTCCTTTCCCCTCAGAGACATTGGCAGGATTTAGAAATATTTTTTTATTATTTTTGTGGGGGTTGGCACCATACCTAACTATGTCCATGGCTTATTTTTTTGGCACTGCTGTCAGTAATTACTCCTGATGGTTCTTGGGGGACCATATGGGATGCCGGGGATTGAACCCAGGTTGGCTGTGTGCAAGGTCTATGTGCTATACTATCTCTCTGGCCCATTAAAATTTTTTTAATGATGAAATGTATGATTCTACTGGCACTTTCTATGATGCCCAGAACAGATCCTCACAGGCAAGGAGTCACCCAGCTTGATCTGTGCTAAGGTCAAGAAATCTCAAATTGCCAGCTTGTTCATATTCAAGTTTAATTTATATTTCCTTGTTTTTTGGCAAGATGTGATCTTTCATCAACAGGTACATACCACTCAGGTGTCTCTGTTTTCCTGATGTTAGCACTTTTAATGTATCTTTGTGTTTGCAGAATAGAGAAGTTATAACTCTCAGATTTCTTCATTTATTATTTGATGAAATACATTAATATAACTCTTTTCTATGATTTGGTTCCCTGGTGGCACAGTTCATATTAAAAATCTTTGATACTTTCCTTTCTTTAGTGGTTTGGTAGCTTGGTTTCTGGTCATCCTCCAAGAGTATTGCTATGATATGATTATGATGAATATTTTATCTGGGCACCCTCTGCGGTTGCCCGATATTGTGTAGGGCTTGTAAGCGTTGGTGCCTTGTCTTCACTGTCTTGTAAGTTTCTCCAGAGCGCTCTAAAATGACGTATGCTTGCATGTGGTTTTTAGGGGATATTTGATACCTAGTTTAACATAGACAATGTCCATGGGTTTTCAGTTTATCATGAATTTCTTTGATTTTATTTGAGAGATTTAGGTAGAACCCAAAATAACATAATTGCCAATATCTTCCCATAATCTAAGTTTTGCTTTGGTATCATAAGTGCAGGATTAAGGGGCTTATAAAATTTAAGTCTTTCCTACATTTATTTCTTAAAAATTTGTTTTAAAAATTGAAGCACTGTGAGAGAGATGCAAATCAAAACAACAATGAGATATCACCTCACACCACAGAGACTGGCCCATATTCAAAATGGTAAAAGCAACAAGTGCTGGCGTGGATGCACGGAAAAGGGGACTCTCATACATTGTTGGTGGGAATGTCGACTTGTACAACCTTTCTGGAAAACAATATGGACATTCCTCCAAAGACTAGAAATTGAGCTCCCTTTTGACCCAGCCATACCACTCCTGGGAATATACCCTGGGAAGCCAAAAACACACAGCGGAAACACAATCCGCACTTTTATTTTCATAGCAGCACTATTTACAATAGCCAGAACCTGGAAACAACCAGTATGCCTGAGAACTGATGACTGGATAAAGAAACTGTGGTACATCTACACAATGGAATACTATGCAGCTGTTAGGAAAAAGGAAGTTATGAAATTTGCCTATAAATGGATGGACATGGAAAGGATCATGTTGAGTGGAATTAGTCAGAAGGAAAGAGAGAGACATAGAATGACTGCATTCATTTGCGTGACATAAATATATCAGGTGGTCTTACCAAAAGTGGAAATTACTGCAAATGTGAGGGAGTCAGAGGTTAGGTAAGACAGAGAAGGGAACATGTGTGAATAAATGTCGAAAGGGCTGATGCCAACATAGAACTGAGCATTAAATACAGGCAAAAAAATGCACATGATGGCTTCCAAGTTTATGTAGTGCAACCCACAATGTAGGAGAAGGAAAGGAGAGAGAGGGAGAGAGAAAAGAGGATAAAGAACCTGCCATTTAGGCAGGCTATGGGAGGGGGTGGGGGGGAATTGGCAACATTCACTGTCTGTATCACTGTCTTCCCGTTCATCATCGATTTGCTTCGAGCGGGCCCCAGTAACATCTCCATATGTCCTGTCTCATGCTAGTAGAGCCCAAGACATCTGCTTGCTCCAGGAACATAAAGAGCCCCAATCCATTCCGGAATGAGGTCTATAATTGTTATTGGTATTTGGCATATATCAAATACAGCACGGGTAGCTTGCCAGGCTCTGCCGTGCAGGTAGCATACTCTTGTAGGCACCTCTAAGTCCAGCATTTATTGATGAACCGCGCAGCCGCAAAGCGCGCCTGCGTGAGACGGCGCTGATAGACTGGTCTGCTGGGTGGAGGTCTGACGAGAGAGAAGTCCGGATGTGGAAAATGGAGGCCCTCATGGAGTGGGGGTCTTCTGGCTTGTTGCGAGGCTCTGCTGGGATGGTGGGCCAGGGCTAGAACCCACCATCCCTCCCGGGCGCCTCATGAGCGGCTGGTCACAGGGAGAGCCAGTAGCAGCTCTGCCCCATGTCTGCAAGTCTCTGGACCGGCATACCTGAGCCGGATTTAAGAAAGACTGCTGCAGGGTGGAACTTCGATGAGCCGGGCGCAGATAGGCTGGTCTGCTGGGTGGAGGTCTGATGAGAGAGAAGTCGGATGTGGAAAATGGAGGCCCTCATGGAGTGGGGGTCTTCTGGCTTGTTGCGAGGCTCTGCTGGGATAGTGGGCCAGGGCTAGAACCCACCATCCCTCCCGGGCGCCTCATGAGCGCCTGGTCACAGGGAGAGCCAGTAGCAGCTCTGCCCCATGTCTGCAAGTCTCAATTGGCAACATTGGTGGTGGGAAATGGGCACTGGTGGAGGGGCGGGTGTTTCGGTCACACACTATGTGACCGAAACCTCCAAACATGAACAACGTTGTAATTGTATATCTCACGGTGGTATGATAAAATGTTTAATTAAAAAAAAATTGAAGCACTGTGAGATACCCAGTTCCAGAGCTGTTCATGGTTGGTTTTCAGTTATTAAATGTTCCAACACTCATCCGTTCACCAGTGTACATTTCCTACCACCAATATCCCCATTTTTCCTACTTATCCAAGCCTGTCTCTATGACGCTCTCTCTCTCTCTCTCTCTCTCTCTCTCTGAGAAAGAGAGTTACTCCTCAGTTACTCCTGGGTCTACACTCAGGAATTACTCCTGGCAGTGCTTGGGGGTGACCATTTGGTATGCCGGGGATCAAACCTAGGTTGGCCACATTCAAGGCAAACTCCCTACCCACTGTACTATCTCTCCGGCCCTAAATCAAATCAATTAATTTTAATGAAAGCAGAACATACATTTAATATACTGAGGGTCAAAGTTTGTCCTTATGTGTGCTATTGGGGACACCCAGAGGTGCTCAGAGTATTCTCCTCTCTCTGCATTCAGGAATCACTCCTGGTGGCTCAGAAGATCATGATGGGATACCTAGGATTGAAACCGGATGGTTGCATGCAAGGCAAGTGTCCTACCCACTGTATTATCTTTCTGGCTCATGGGATGAGTGGGTTTAAGGAGAATATCGGGGCTTTAACTTTGGACATAACAAGTTTGAGATATGTACTTCATAGTTACCTGGAGTCACTGAATTGCCAATTGAGCATTCTCACCTGAAGTTTAGAAGATAGATTTGGTACGGTGATCATATTTGAACATTATTAACAAAAGATGGAATTTGAAGCCATTCTCAACATGTGGTTATCAAAAGTATGAGTTAAGATAGAAAATAGATGACATCCTGAAACACTTCATTATTTTGAGGGTTAGAAAATAAGAAAGCTGAAAAAGATACTTAAAAGTATTTAATGAGAGAGAAAGAAAACTAGGAGTGTTCGGTGTTCTTATTTTTGTTGTTGTTTGGGGGTCACATCAGCTACACATAGGGTTTAGTCCTGCCTCTGTACTCAGGGATCACTCCTTGTGGAGTTTGGGGAAACATATGGGGTGCTGGGGATTGAACCCAAGCTGACTGCATATAAGGCAAGTGCCTTACCTGCTATGTCATTGCTCTGGCCCCTGTTTGGTGTTCTGGAAGCCAGTGAAAGTCACCATTGTGTTAAATGGGAATGATTAACTATGTTGAATGCTATAGCTGGTTGGAAAGAAATCAGTTTTGAGGATGAATCATTGAATCAGCAATGAAATGGCCATTTGTGAACCTTGATAGGATTCTTTCAGTGGTATGCATTGGATAGGACCAGAACAAAGGCCTCTTTCTGGGAAGAGAAATAGAAGTAGAAGGAATTTTCCTCCAAATTTTGCCTAGGAAATACAGAAAATATGGTGTATGTGGGGGGTCATAATAAATTTATAATTCAAAATTGTATGCATATACATACATATGTTTTGGGGATAGAATCCAATGCTTCATATAGGTACTCAAACACTGAGCTCAGCTCCACTTCACCATTTTTTTTATTTTAATGATGGGTATATTTACAGATTGTTTGAATATCAGTGGAAATGATTCAGTAGGAAGGGAAAAGATTGGGCTAGAATATAGTCCATAGTAACACATCTGACCTGGGTTCAATTCCTGTCCCCACATCACCTCCCGAACATGGCCATTATGGTTCTGGAGCTCCCTGAGCATTACCAGGGTGGCCCAGGTAATTCTTGGTCCTGTAGGGCCAGAGCATCACTGTACCATTGGGTTCAAGCACTTAACTGTTCCAGTTTCTCCGGTGTCTGTGGGAGTGGCTTCCAGTTCCCCTGAGCAGTGCATAGAGGCGCCCCTCCAAAAAAGGGAAAGATTGATGATGCTGAAGAGAGAACTGCTGGAGGCATGCTCCTGGTTAAGTGTGTGGAGAGAATTTAGTAACCAAGTAGAAGCTTGGGCTTTTGATCAGAGCAAGGGTAACTCATGCATTATATCCAAACAGAAAGCAGCGCATACAGAATTAGATGCAGGGATTCAGGGAGAGCCCAGTGACAAAAAACCCTACCTTGTAAACATGAAACAATAAATTTATTTCTATTTTTTTTTTTTTGGGTCACACCCAGCAATACTCAGGGTTACTCCTGGCTCTGCACTTAGGAATTACTCCTGGAGGTGCTCAGGGAACCATACAGGGATGTCGGGGATTGGATCTGGGTTGACTGCATGCAAGTCAGACGCCCTGCCTGCTGTACTGTTGTTCTGGTCCCCATGAAGCAATAAATTTTATCTCTGGCAAGGTCACCATTTGATCTCTGGCAAGACTGTCACACATGCACCCTAGTCGGAGCCCGGGTGATGGCTGTCTGGATGACTGGCACTACAACAAAATGTGGGATATTTTAACAAATACCAAAAATGTGTGAGCACCAAAATTAAAGATGGCAACCCTGGGTAAGCATGTCTGTAAGCTCCAGAAAGACGTGTTATCCTTGTAAGTGGCACAATCAAGTTTGCAAGCCTGGCAACCAAGTGTGTGTGATATTTGGTCACTGCAACAGCAATAATGGATACATGGGAAAGTAGGGGAAACACCAAACAAACAAAACAGACATGAAGATAGGTGATGGAAGATGTGACAGACGCCTGTAGGAATTTCCTTTTGATTCTCTGTTTTCTATACAGCAAGCCATCAGCTGCCAGTAAGTAAAGACAAAAACTCTGAGATTTAAAGAAAGAGGAAAGGGGTTAAAACCGGCTATCTAATGGGAAGGTGACGAGATGAAGGAAACATAATTGGGAGACAGCAATTTTAAGGACCTCGCCCAAGTAGTCATGAATTTAGAATGACATCATTCATTTTAGTTTTGATTTACCTCTTATGTTTAGTTCGCATGGGTACAAGTCACGAGTCAGCAGAGAGCTGGATTTAACAAAATAAGGGGTTTTTGCAAGGCCATTATAATAAAGACAGCATCTGAATCAACACTGGAGTGATAACTGTGGAGTTCATTAGATGTATGTAAGAAGGCAAGTGAGCACCTGGTGGGGAGGGGAACGATGGGGAAAGGATGGAGGTCCAATGGATTGGGCATATCTGTGCAGTAGTGCTATTATTCAGACATTAGCGACTGGGGTGGGAGATAAACCGAAGAGACAGGAAATAATGTTTGCAGAAGAGAATGATTGAAATCAAGGTAATGGAGGGGTGCCGTTATTTGTAAGGACAAAGATCTTGCTTGTGGTGTGAAAGTGGGTGCTTGAGGTATAGCCTAGTGGCAGACACGTAGACCTTCAGTCCCCTCCTATTGTGTTTGTTTCTAGTCCCGGGTACTGCTCAGTGAACTCTCAAAAATAAATTCTATAGAGCCCTTGAATTCCCTTACCCATATTCCTCATTTCAGATCAAGGATTTGCCTTTTAATCCTTAAAAATATTTTAGTATTTAGCTCAGGGTTTTTAAAAAAATATTGGCACATGTGTACTGATAATTTTTAATTGATCCAAACCTTTTTTTTT
>JAJIBD010016071.1:0-17863 GCA_021461705.1 Cryptotis parvus | reverse complement strand
ATCTAGCTCATTCAAAGAGGAAAGATCATGGATAGTTTCCACCATGAGGGTGTTGAATCTATAGCTTGAGAGAAATATAACTCTGCCGAATTGCTTGGGATTGTTAAGCTCAAAATAAGGTTAAACAGATAATCAGTCTTACCTTATAATGACCGTAAATAAATGAAGTGTATTTCTTAGTTACCAAAAGAATGCTCTATAGGTTTCCCACCTAACATTACAAGGATTTTTTTAAGGTTGCACGTATCCCAACAGAAGGAAAAAAAACCTAAAACAATTTTTCTTTGTGCTTGTAATCTTCAGGTGAGTCTTGAATTCTACTAGTGAATTTGGTCCTAAGGAGGAAAATATAGCTGTATATAAAATATGCATGCTGTAGTGAAATATCAATTTACCTATTCAAGTGCATGTGGCAAAAACAACTTAAGATAGTATTTGTAATTATGCTCAGGTTTTATTGTTATAGAGAGAGAGACTATCAAAACATTGAAAACGTAGCTTAGCTAGAGAGCTTTTTTTTCACACAAGTATTTCAGCATCCTGAAGAACTAGGCAGTGTGTCAAAAAAAACTTTTTCAGGGAGGGTTCTTTACTGATTCAGAAGAATTACTTGAACCAGGACTCTTTCACGAAAGTCTCTTATTCAGCTAAAATCAGGCAACAGAACTTTGTTCTTGGCTGTCCTTGTCTGTTACTGATTAACAAAAGCTGATAGTCATCTCTCCCAATTTCAAAGAGCAAAATATTGCTTTATCTATTTTTTCATTTATTGAATTTTTAACTTACAGTTTTAATTTTCAATAAATTTGCATCTTTTGTTTTGCTATGAAAGATTATTCATTCTACCATAATCAGATAACATTTTAGAAAGCATTCATGACTAATTTTAAGGCTGGATTCTTGGTGGGAAGTATTTTCAATTTAGACAAAGTCATCACAAGTTTTCAAAAAGCAGTGACTTTCAGATAATTCTCTCTTAATCCTGAAGATGATATTCCTGGTTAATATCTAGATCTTAGGCATATTTAGAAATCTAAGTTCTCACAGGTTTAGAAATTATATAGGATAAAATCTAAAGATATTATAAAAGTTTTATATTCATGTGATGAAGAATTAAAAAGTTAAATAAGTTTATTTATAACCTGCAGGCCGTAGAAACATCTCCAGTAGTTTATATCAATAAATACATAAAATGATGTCTGAAAATAAAACAGCATAAAAGCAGAAGATAAATTTAGCACATGAACACTCTTCTTCAAGAAAAGAATGCAAAATTATGACATTGACTGAGAATAGTAGAAATTAGAACACTATAATGCTGGGGAAAAAGATTGCTTTCATAGGCAAGATATAAAAATAGAGCAACAATACTCACTGTCTGTTTTTCAGAGTGTTCAATATTCACTACGTATTTTCCATGTTTTCTGTCCATTCTGGAGTGTGCAATACTACTGGCTTAACTCAAGTTTTATTTTCGATTCACACATGGCCCTTTATATCTGCAATGCTGAAGAGCAATTTAAATGACTGGCAGAAAATCAACATGGATACATCAGTGCAGATGTGGAATTAAAATAAGTAATGAATAATTATTCACTAAAATGGAATCCACCTCAAAGAAGGAAATGAGGTGCTAATTACGGACAAGAGATACAGAAAAATGAATATCACCTCTGAGAGTCACTCTGGACAAATCTCTCGACAGGAAGGAACTCAAAGTTCCTTATACGATACTTCATTTTGACCCCATCTTTTTAGACATTTGCCCCTATTGCACTGCCCATCCACAACCCAGAGGAAGAAGTTTGCCATTACTTACTCTCTACCCAGGTCTCATCACTGTCTCACCCCTTCCGGTAACATCTCTTACTCATCCTTAGTCTTAGGACAGCTTCACCTTAGCAGTAAAAAATGAGTGTCTGAGGCTACCTGATCAAGTAATTTATGTTCATTTAAAAAAAATTACTATAATCCATTTCAAGGTCAGAATGCCCAAAGAACAATGAAATGCTTTAACTCTCAGGAAGAGATTATTTTGTTAAGAACTTATTATTTTGTTAAGTTGCTCAAGTTGAAAAGGATGAGTTTTCATAGATTTATTGCTGAACAAGTGAGAATGCTGAGTCTCTGGTGTGCCAGGAGCTTAGCTAGCACAAAAGTTCAGTAGCAAACAAAGCGGACAACACCCTATCCTCCTCGTAGCTAACTCCATGGGTTTCAGAATCATTTTAAACATTTCAGTATCTGAGACTCCTCCTCTAAATTTTTCATCACTTCAAGATTAAACCTTTTACTGAATTAACTGAAGGTGCATAGACTTATGCCTTCAACATACAAAATATAGAAAAACAAAGAATTAGGAGTCTGAAATGAATGATTACGTATGGAGGATGGATGTTGGATGATCTCACTCATAAACATTATATAAAGATACAAAGCAAGTGAAGAGGTAACTTTCAGGGGAAACAAAGCCTCAGACTCCAACCACAGAACTAGGACAGTTAAGAAAGAGTATGAATGGATGAAAAGGGACCTAAGGACAGTGGTAAAGAAATCATGGTTGGCACTTTGGTGGTTGGTGTGTTGCAGTATCATAGCATGCCTAAAACATAAACATTAACACTAGCATCAATATAGTGTTATCACCATATTACCATGATGATCTTGATGATGAAGAACACATGATGACTTATTTTTGCTCCATTTGAAATGAAGCCAGCAAGTCATTGTATGACCATAGTCTACAAGAGACATTTCTGGACTGAACCATAATGATATTAAAACATGACCATTTTTATAAATTGATTTATTTGAAAAACTGAATGATAACTATAAAATGAGTTCCATAAATTAAGCCATATTTTTCTTTAAAGTAATATTACAGAGTGTATTAGCTTTAGCACATTCTTCATAGTTTCAATATTGTCGACATTTACATAAATGTAGATAGACATGAAATCAGATATTTTAAATCATGAAATTGGTTTATTTATAATTCCCATAGAGTTTCTTCTCAGACAAAAACACCAGAAAGTGTCCAGAGATTCTGCTAACTCTGCTTGTAAAGAGCCGGATAATTGTTTATTTTCCTCAGAGAAGTAAAACCGGTTTCAATTCAACTGCACGTGGTGAATGGATTTTGTCAGTTGGCTGACATTTTCTCTTCTACCAGTAGTCACCTGACTTTCTCAGTAGTCATCCCGTTTGCAAACTCTCAAACATATTTCTTTGTTGCTCCCAATCCTATATAACATCGGTCTTCTCAATGGACCCCTCATTATAGCTGACACTATCTATTACTAAAAGAATATCAAAAACTATAGTGTGTTTTTAGAGGTAAGGCTTCCCTAGATTCTCTTAAAAGAGTGAAGTTGATATATCCAACAAAGAGCATTGCCTTCAGATACAATGTCCTTCCCTACACTCAACTATCTTTATATATATATGTATATATATGTATATATATATATATATATATATATATATATATATAAGAATCTGAGAGCCAGAGTGACACTACACTACAGCAGGTACTACGGGTTTACCAAGCTTTCTTTCCTTGCATGCAACCGGCCCAGGTTCGATCTTCGGCATCCTGGTTGGTTCCCCTCAAACCAGCCAGAAATGGTCCAAGATCACAGAACCAAGAATCAGCCCTGAATTTTTGGGTGTTTTGGGTGTGGCCCCAAAACAAAAACAAACTGAGGAAAGAGGGAAATATTACTAAAACTTTACAAAATTTAGAAAGATTTTAGTACTAGAAAATATATCCTAGAATGATGGTAAAGCACCATCAATTTTGACAGCTGCTTCAGTAATGACAGAAAGAGTTAAAATTCACCCGTTATTTGAGTCTCAAACTGACAACACAATTAAAAGATCCATCAAGGGACCAGAGAGATGCAACAGGGTATGGCACATGCCTTGCATGCAGATGACACAGGTTTGATCTCCTGCACCACCATTGTTGACTTCAAGTAAAGATAAAGGACTAACTAACCTCCTGAGCACTGCGGATGTAGCCCATCCCCGAAATATGTATTTCATTCTGTTTGGAGTATCATATCCGGTGATGCCCAGGACTTCCTGGTCGTTTAGGGATCAGGGTACCTTGCTGGTAGAGTTTAAGGGGGAGGGTTGCTGGGAATCTAATTGGGATCCATTCTTGCCACTGCTGTAGTATCTCTCTGGCACCCCCATCACAGTGTTCTGAACAAAACTTAGAAATATTAATTTTCTAAAGGAATAATAAAAATTAAGTTGGGGCTGGAGCTATAGCCCAGCGGGTAGGGGCGTTGCCTTGCGCGGCCGGCCTGTACCTGCTGGGTGGAATCCCATATGATCCCCGAGCACAGCCAGGAGTAATTCCTGAGCATTGCCGGGTTTGACCCAAAAACAGCAAAAAAAAAAAAAAAAGATAATAAGTAATATATTCTTCTGGTCATGCAATGGCGTGTTGGCGTCACTTCAAAAAAAGGAGCAAAAGTAAGTCATCAGTGTCTAACACCTTGCACAAAAATCAGGTCAAAAATGGATTAAAGATCTCAATATCAGACCTGAATCCACAAAGTACATTGAAGGAAATATAGGAAAAACCCTCCACAACATTGAAGCTAAAGACATCTTCAAAGGTGAAACACCATTAACAAAGCAACTAGAAGAAAAGATAAACATATGGGACTACATGAGACTAAAGAGCTTCTGCACCTCGAAAGAAACAGTGACCAAGATAGAAAGACAGTCCACAGAATGGGAAAGAATATTCACCCAATACCCATCTGATAAGGGGTTGACATATAGAATATATCAGGCACTGGTAAAACTATATAAGAAGAAAACAGCCAACCCCATAAAAAAATGGGGAGAAGAGATTAACAGAAACTTTGACAAGGAAGAAACTCGAATGGCCAAAAGGCATATGAAAAAATGCTTATCATCACTAATCATCAGAGAGATGCAAATCAAAACAACAATGAGATATCACCTCACACCACAGAGACTGGCCCATATCCAAAAGGGTAAAAGCAACAAGTGCTGGCGTGGATGCGGGGAAAAGGGGACTCTCATACATTGTTGGTGGGAATGTCGACTTGTACCACCTTTCTGGAAAACAAGATGGACATTCCTGCAAAGACTATAAATTGAGCTCCCTTTTGACCCAGCCATACCACTCCTGGGAATATACCCTGGGAAGCCAAAAACACACAGCGGAAACACAATCCGCACTTTCATTCTCATAGCAGCACTATTCACAATAGCCAGAATCTGGAAACAACCAGTATGCCCGAGAACTGATGACTGGATAAAGAAACTGTGGTACATCTATACAATGGAATACTATGCAGCTGTTAGGAAAAATGAAGTTATGAAATTTGCCTATAAATGGATGGACATGGAAATGATCATGTTGAGTGAAATTAGTCAGAAGGAAAGAGAGAGACATAGAATGTCTGCATTTATTTGCATTACATAAATATATCAGGAGGTCTTGTCAAAGGTGGAAATTATCACAAGCGTGAGGGAGTCAGAGGTTAGGTAAGACAGAGAAGGGAACACGTGTAAATAAATGTCGAAAGGGCTGATACCAACATAGAACTGAGCATTAAATACTTGCAAAAAATGCACATGATGGCTTCCAAGTGTATGTAGTGAAACCCACAATGTGTAGAAGAAGGAAGGGAGAGAGGGAGGAGAGAAAAGAGATAAAGAACCTGCCATTTAGGCAGGCTATGGGAGGGGGAGGGAATTGGGGACATTGGTGGTGGGAAATGGGCACTGGTGGAGGCGGGTGCTGGAACACTATGTGACTGAAACTTCCAAACATGAACAACTTTGTAATTGTATATCTCACGGTGGTATAATAAAATGTTTAATTAAAAATAAATAAATAAATAAATAAATAAATAAATAAATAAATAAATAAATAAATAAAAGAAAGAAAAAAAAGTAAGTCAACATGTGGTCTTATCAATATAATATAAACTAAATTTACCATGTAGAAATTATATTTTTTTTATTTGTGCGGAAGGTTTCCAGCACATCTTATTAAGAATTTTTTTGAATTCTTCATTTTTAAGGTCAACACTTCTCTGTTTCTCTGATACACCTGGATAATAATAAACAGGAATAAAATGAGTATCTCCCATCTCCTGGTTAGAATCTCCTATAAAAGATCTTTGTTTTCAGGAGAATTTATAGCTGAATAGAAATCTGAAATCTTTATTGACTGACATTTATTTGCAAGAGCAGTAAAGTGCTGGGCAGCTTCGGGAAGCAGGAGAAAGAGGAAATCATTTAAGAGGTGAATTTAATTGTTGCCTGACAGGCTATATCAGAATCAATTTTTTTAATTATGTTATTACAAATAATCTCATAGGCCTGAAATCTCACTGTCCTCTCATCATTTCTTTGGTCATTTTTAATCAAAGTGCCAGTATGACAGCTAATCCTCTGGTGCTGATCATTATTTTGGGGAAGGATTATTGCAGTTTGCATTTTGTTATTGACATTACAACCAACAGATGCAGAATTTCAAAGTCTAAGTCTACACAGGCAACCCAATTATCTCAAAATTATGTCAGATCATTGGGGGAAGCAAACTAAAAAATATGTTTTCATAGTGTCCCTTTATTATTCATAAGAAGTAATCATTTTTTAAAAATGAAAGTTGAAACATTCTGGAAATATGTGTTTTTATATGGCTGAAATTATAACACTATCAAGTTGTTCTTCAATGAATTTGTCACAAAAGCTGAATGAATCTGCTTAAAATAGAATCTTCAGGAGGAAACATGTTCAATGCCATATCATTGAATTTTCTAGTGACAAATTTAAAATGTCCTATGAAATGTAAATATCTTAGACTGAGGAAACATTACATTGTTTATGAGCAGCTAACATTCCCATGTATGTCATGAAGTTGGATATCTACAAAGAACTATTGAAGACAGAGAAGACCATATTTACACTCTAATTTTCCTTTATTCAAGGTTTGACTTTTTTAATTTGACTTTACAGTTTGTTTATTTTTTTGCTTGCTGAAACAAATTTATATATTATGTAATATTGACTTTTTGGGTCACACCTGGTGATGGTTAAGGGTTACTCCTGGCTCTCCCCTCAGGAATTACTCCTGTCAGTGCTGGAGAGACCATATGGAATGCCAGGGATTGAACCCAGGTCAGCACTGTGCAAAGCAAATGCCCAACCCTCTGTGCTATCACAACAACCCCTAATATAAAATCATTCTTACTTTAAGTTTTGTTGATTTTATATTTTGTGTTTGTTGGGGAAACTAGATCTATTAATAGTATATTCCTATCAGCTTATATAGAACAGAAAGAGACCACACAATTTGTTTCTGTTTGACCATACAAGCTGGAAATTCATCACTTTATAGGGACTGGGATTCCTTTATAGTGACCTTTACTGCTCAGAATATTTTTTCTAGTAAGTCCAATTTTCCCCTAGTTCCTTCAATTGCCTGAAACTCTGTTCCTGCTGGGTCTGTAAATATCCAAGATAAAATCATATTTTCTTTAGAATATGAGTCTAAAATCCCTCATGCCAAAATTCTAAAATCCAAAAGGTTTTGACAACTAAAAATTGTTTTGGATGCTTTTTACAGATTCATTTAACAGCTACAGTTAATCTGATCATCAGCATGAACTGATATAAAAATTGGGCTATGTTTAGTCTTTAATAAATGTATTTGAATTTTCTTTTGTTTAATTAGAAGATATTACTTTGTCAAAGGTTATTGCCATAGTTGAGTTAAAGGGTGTTGTGTAACTTGCATTTTATATACATATACATATATAGTAAAATTTTTCAAAAATATGAATTAAGAGACACATATAACTCAAGTATTTCATATGAAAGACTATGGCTTATAGAAGTATTTACCATTTCAAACAACTATCCTGTCCTTCCATCTTCTCATCACTGTAAAAAACTGCTTCCATTTTATTTGGCAAACTGACATATTACTATCAATCTTTAAATGTGAATGAGGAGAATAAAAAGAAAATTCAACCATTGCTGGATCACAGCAAAGAGCGATGCCCCTGATAGTTCTGATGTAAGATTCATCCAACTTAATATGATTAATATGACAGAATTTTAATCTTATTGGTTGGGTGTATGGACTGCTCATAATTAATCCTTATTTTACTGTCTAACACCTACAACAATTAAAGTATTATTAACACTGCTTTTCTGGTGAGACACATATGTTTTAAGTCACCTTTATAAGCTCAGATTATTACCAGTGTGTGAGCCTCAAGATTAATAATTAGACTGATGAATTATTGTGCACAGTCATTTATTAATTGTCCAGCTATTCCACACTACACCCTAGGAGGACAGAGGAGAAAAGGTGAAAGGCAAGTTAGAGGTTAAGTTTAAAGGAAGGGTCAGGCACCTGGAAAAAAAAGACTTTCTCCAAAGACTAGAAATTGACTCCCATTTGACCAGCCATACCACTCCTGGGATTGGGAAACCAAAATACGCAAGAAACACCATCCCTACTTTATGTAGATATAGAGATCTGCATGCCGAAATATGATATAAAAGCTGGTACATTAAAGGAATTAGCTGTTGGAAAGTATAAAATCTATGATGGAAGGAGAAATTATTTGCGAAGAAGGAAGAAAGAATGATATATTAATAAAATTTATATTATGTCCAAAAAGGATGAAAATCGTTTTTAGTGGAATCACCGTTGGAGTGAGGTAGGTAAGAGAAAAGGCAGGTGTTTTTTTTTTTGTCAGTCAGGGACTCGCTTTCACAGAATACTGGTGCTCGGGGGACTGGGACGGGGCGAGGCGGCCGAGTACCGCTGGTATCGCGGCCAGTGTAACTGTTGGGGTACTAAGCAACCTAGAACTGAGCATTAAATAGAGCAAAGGATACATGGCACCTAATAGTCGTAATCCATAGTCGGGGAAGGAAGAAAGAGAGAGAAGGAAGAAAGAAAAAAGAACGCCGGAGGGGCCGGGGAGGGAGGGGACCGGGGGTTTGTGGGAGATGGGCACGGGGCGGGTGGGTGCTGGAACAGGACCAAAATAACTTTTTAATGTATATCTGTAATGTAAAAATAAAAATTTAAAAAAAAAAAAAAGAAGGGTCAGATTGCTCCCTAACCTTTAGACACTGGTGGCGTGCTTCAAGATACATAAGGGAAGTATAGTTGTTTACTGGGGAGTAGGCCAGGGTGATGCTGCCACCTGAAATTAGACCTGCCCACAAGGATAGTCTGCCGGAATTCAGGCTCCAAATAACGTCAAGGAGCTGGCTACTCCTAGGGTGTAGACAGAGCTTATTATCCAGGCTGACCCTGTCCATTCTAGCCATCAACTTAATGGCAGGATAAAAGCATCTACGAGGCTCCCAGATCTATGGGTTAGCAGTCAACATATAAATCATCATTGAGGACAGCAAGTCTATTATGCAGGGCGTGGAGTTGACGAAAGGAGCAGAGAATGCTTGGGAATGCTGGCTATTAAGATAAGGGTGCAGAATGGCAGTTTAAGAACATTTGCTATCAAACTTGAGTTAGTTGGATCCAGAGCCAGAACTAGGATATCATAAATGGAATTCTGCATCAGGACTGGGATCTATTTAAAGCCTGGGGTTATAGGGATTAGAGTAACATCCAAGGAAACAGCTGCAAAACTTGGTAAACCTACTCAGGATATAATGTAGCACTAAACAGTTCTCAGAGTTTGAAGGCGAGGTTTTTATCACCTCACAAGGTAAGTGTTAAAGAAAAAAATGTTCAAGGGGCTAAAGCAATTCACAGGCAAATTTGTACATGCAACAATCAGAGTAACTGATAGAGTATCAAAGGAGAGTGCAGAGAGTGTAGGTTTGAAAAGCTAATTAGGAGTTGATGAGCAATGTGGTGAGAAGAAACTGAGTATAAATCCACTGCAGAAATTGCGGAAAAAAAACCCACAGGAGGCATCTTTGAAGGATGAAGCTTTTTAGTTTCATGTAGTCCCATATGTTTATCTTTGCTTCTACTTGCTTTGTTAGAGGTGTTTGTTTCATCATTAGATGCCTTTAACTTCAATGTTGTAGAGGGTTTTTCCTATATTGTCTTTGACATACTTTGTGGATTCTGGTCTGATATTGAGATCTTTAATCCATTTTTTGCATGGTGTTAGACAAAGGTTCAAATTCAGTTTTTTACATGTAGTTGCCCATTTTTCCCAGCACCACTTGTTGAAGAGGCTTTCCTTGCTCCATTTCGCACTTTTTGATCCTTTATCAAAGATTAAATGATCATGTGTTTGAGGATGGTTGTCAGGATGCTGAACTCTATTCTATAGGTCCACAGGTCTGTTTTTATTCTAATATCACACAGTTTTAATTACTAGCTGCTTTGTTGTACAGTTTGAAGTTGGGAAAGGTGATGCCTCCCATCTTCTTTTTCCCAAGGATTGCTTTAGCTATCCGTGGGAAGTTTATTATTCCATACAAAATTTCAGGAGTGTTTGATGAATTTCTTTGAATAATGTCATGGGTATCCTTATAGGGACTGCACTGAATCTATATAAAGCTCAAAGGAGTGTTACCATTTTGAAAATGTCTATTCTCCTGATCCACGAGCAGGGTATATGTTTCCATTTCCTCATGTTCTCTTTTATTTCTTGAAGAAGTGTCTTGTAGTTTTCTTTGTACAGGTCCTTTACACACTAGGTATTTGATTTTTCTGTGGCACAATTGCGAATGGAATCATTTTTCTCGATATACCTTTCTTCTCTTTCATTATTTTTTAAAGGAAAGTCACTGACTTTTGGATATTGATTTTGTAACCTGCCACTCTGCTATAATTATATATTGTTTCTAGGAGCTTTTTGGTAGAGATTTAGGGTTCTCTAGGTATAATATCATGTCATCTGCACAAATAGCCTGACATTTTCCTTGCCTATCTGGATGCACTTAATATCCTTTTCTTCTCTGATTGCTATGGCAAGTACTTCCAGTACTATATTGAATAAAAGTTGTGAGAGTGGGCAACCTTGTCTTGTCCCTGAAGTTAGGGGAAGGCTTTCAATTTTTCTCCATTGAGAAGGGTACTCACTTGGGCTTTTGGTAGATAGCTTTGACTATATTGAGGACAATTCCTTCAATTCCCATTGAAGTTTTAATCATGAATGGGTGTTGGATCTTGTCAAATACTTTCTCTGCATCTATTGATATGTTCATATGGTTTTTATGATATGATTATTATGTTGACTGACTTGCAAATGTTGAACCACCCTTGCATTCCCAGGATGAATCCTACTTGGTTATGTTGTATAATCTTTTTTATAAGTCTTTGGATTCTGTTTGCTAGAATTTTGTTGATCTTAGCATCTGTGTTCATCAGGGAGATTGTTCTGTAGTTTTCTTTTTTTATGTTGTCCCTGCCTGTTTGGGGTATCAGGGTGATATGTACCTCATTGAAACTGTTTGGGAGTGTTTCTGTTTCTTCTGTTTCCTGGAAGAGCTTGAAAAGGTCTGTCAGTCCTTCAAGGACTTTTCAACCTTCCTTAAAGGTTTGGAAGAACTCGCTAGTGAAATTCCATCTGGACCTGGGCTTTTGTGTTTGGGCAGACTTTTAATTACTGTTTCAATTTCCTCAATGGTGATAGGCTTATTCAGGTATTGCAGGTCTTCTTGTTTCCGCCATGGGAGGTTATAGGAATTCAGGAATTTATCCATTTCTTCTAGGTTCTCATGTTTCATGGCATACAGACTCTCAAAGTAATCTCTGATGATTTTTTGATTTCTATGGTTTCTGTTGTGATGTCCCCCTTTTTCATTTCCATTCTGTTTATTTGGGTTCTCTCTTTCCTTGTCCTTGCAAGTTTTGCCAGTGGTTTGTCAATCTTATTTAGTTTTTCAAAAGAACCAGCTCTTGGTTTCATTAATTTTTTAATTGTTTTTTGGGTTTCCAGCTCATTGATTTCCTCTCTAAGTTTTATTATTTCCTTCTTTCTGCCTGGGTTGGGCTCCTTTTGTTGGTCTTTTTCTAATATTTTGAGCTGTAAAGTCAGGTTATTTATGTGGGCCCTTCTTTTCTGATAAATTCTTGCAGAGCTATGAATTTTCTTCTTAACACTGCTTTCATTGGATCCCACAAGTTCTGGTAATTCATATCTTCATTTTCATTTGTTTCCAGGAAACTTTGAATTTCTCCTCTGATTTCTTCTATGACCCACTGGTTGTTCAGCAGTGAGCTTTCAGTTTCAGGTGTTTGGCTTGGCTCTCTTTTTTGTTTTTAACTTCCATTTTCAGCACATCATAGTCTGAGAAGAGAGTTGACACAGTTTCTATATTCTTGACTTTATGGAGGTATGCTTGTGACTCAGCATGTGATCTACCTTGGAGAATGTTCCATGTGCACTGGAGAAAAACGTGTATTCAGCTTTTTTGGAATGAAAAGCCCTGTATATATCAACCAGCTCTCTTTCTTCCTTTTCTTCCTTCAGGGCCAGTATTTCCTTGGTGAGTTTCAGCCCTGTCAATCTATCCATAGTTGATGAATCAGTGTTGAAGTCTCCAACTATTATTTTGCTACTATTAGTGTATTCTTTGAGATCTATTAGCAGTTGTTTTAAGTATTTTGCTGGCACCTAGTTTGGTGCATATATGTTAGTAGTGTGATTTCTTCCTGATATACATGCCCCTTAATTATTAATAAATGGCCTTCACTGTCCTTTCTAACCTTTTTTCAGTCTGAAATCTATATTTCAGATACTAGTATGGCCACACCGACCTTTTGTTTTTTGTTTTTTAATTTTTTTATACCACGGTGAAACATACAATAAAAGGTGATAATTGGTTCTTGGTAATACAGTATACCAGCATCCCTCAAGTGCCCATTCACACCAATTACCCCCCCCCACCCCCCATCTCCTTAAGGTACCCAGTTCTTTTTTCTCTGTCTGCATTTTCCCTCTTATTTTACACTTGTGGCTCTGCAGAATTTAGAGTTTACTAGTTTTTGTGTTATCGGTGAGTTTAATGCACATTTACACAAGTAAACACTGATTTTGTCCTTTTTTTAACCATATTAGTAATCATAATTTCTGCACACTTAGCAGTCCAGCTTTAGGTTGTTAGGGAAGCAAAAAGACAGTGTTGATGTTTCGGTCTCGGGTATATTCCCAGGAGTGCTATTCTGGATAAATGGGAGCTCAATATCTATTTTCGGAGGAATGCCCATATTGTTTTCCAAAGGGCTGGACCAGTCGGCCTCCCACCAACAGTGGATGAGAGTCCCTTTTCCCCACATCCACCCAGCACCGTGTTCTTGTTTTGTGTGTGCCAGTCTGGTGCACACCGACCTTTTGGAGGAGTTGTTAGCGAAGAGAATTTTCTTCCAGCCTTTGACTTTGAGTCTGTGTTTGCTCTGATTATTTGGATGTGTAAAACATGAATTTAAAAGTGGATGAAGCAGTATTTTTGTATTAGAAAATAAGTAAAATTTGCATTTGGAAAAACAAATCAAAATTTCTGTCACTAGTAGCAATGATAGAGAGAGTATGACTATCTCTGATTTAATGACTATTCAATCATTTCCATGCATCTTGTTGACTGTATTTTTATCACCCCTTCTCTGTACTCTGTGCTGAAAATGATAATAATCACATCAGCCTGCCCAATAGAATGGCATTCACTGATCCACTAATTTATTGATGTTGGGAGGAGAAGCATTGCAACTTCTCTTTCAAGAGAAAACTTCATGCATCCAACTTTAAGCATCTCAGAGCATAGAGAGAATCGGTGTCCCTGGGTGAGGCATTTTCTGCTCAGAGTGCGGAAACAACAGTGTCACCTTACACTTTTCACAGACATAATGCTGAATGAAAGAAGTCTGACATTTTGTGAATAATAACTATAGGGCTCCATTTACACTGAGCTCTCCATGCAGATAAATTGACTCTTTGTTGACAGATTTCAAACTGTAGCTCCTGGTTGAATAATTTAGGAAAACCATAAGGGAACCTGTTTAGTGGCATGAATATTCTAGGTCATGGTCTGGTTGGTATCTATGTGGATATATGGAAAGGAAGAATAATTCATTGAGTCACACCTCCAAAATTTTCTATAGTTAATGGGTGTAAGTGATGTATTAGAAAAAGGAAAAGGGTCAGGAGATATTACAAGTGGTAGGACAGGCCCGCCCAAACAAAGCCTCAGCAACTGACAGCTCTCACACTCCATAACCATTGATGTGCTCACGACCAGACTTCACTGCCTCAGGCTGAGCCTCACCCAGAAATTAATCTGCTGAAAATTTAGGTATGTGGGTTTGGTAACTGAAGTCTCCAGGCTTTCATGAATTTAATAATGGGCTCTTCCCCCATCTTCCTGAATTTACCCGACAAGTGTCTCTCTCTCTCTCTCTCTCTCTCTCTCTCTCTCTCTCTCTCTCTCTCTCACACACACACACACACACACACAAAAGCTGCCACAGAGTTAAAAATTTAATTCCACCTATCCCGCCCTGTTAAAAATCTGGACTTCTTGTAGTCCTGAAGCTCAAACTCTACAACACTGATAAATCAAAGTAGCACACCAGATTGAATGGGGTGTAATGGAAAAGGCAGCTAATCTCAATGAACAAAATATAAATACAGACACTTTACCTGCAACAACATTAGTAATCTCTTATACAAGGAGTTAATGGCTCCATGGTGAAATTTCTTCTTCTTCTTCTTCTTCTTCTTCTTCTTCTTCTTCTTTTCTTCTTCTTCTTCTTCTTCTTCTTCTTCTTCTTCTTCTTCTTCTTCTCCTTCTCCTTCTCCTCCTTCTCCTCCTTCTCCTTCTCCTCCTCCTCCTCTTCTTCTTCCTTTTCCTCTTCCTCTTCTTCCTCTTCTTCTTCATTCTTCTTCCTTCTTTTTTTCTTCTTCTTCCTTCTTCTTTTCTTCTTCCTTCTTCTTTTCTTCTTCCTCTTCTTCCTTTCCTTCTTCCTTCTCTTCTTCTTCTTCCTTCTTCTTTTCTTCTTCCTTCTTCTTCTTCCTTCTTTTCTTCTCCTTCTTCCTCTTCTTCATTCTTCTTCTTCCTTCTTTTTCTTCTTCTTCTTCTTCTTCTTCTTCTTCTTTCTTCTGTTTCTTCTTCTTTTCTTCTTCTTCTTTCTTCTTTCTTCTGCTTCTGCTTCTTCTTTCTTCTTGCTTCTGTTTCTTCTTTCTTCTTCTACTTTTTGGGTTACACCCAACAATGCTCAAAGTTACTCCTGGCTCTGCACTCAGAATTACTTCTGGCAGTGCTGGTGGGGACCATAAGAGATAACTGGTATCGAACCCGAAGTTGGCCACATGCAAGGCAAATGCCATACTGGCTGTGCTGTCACTCTGGCCCTCTTTCTTCTAAGGAAAAATTTTTTAATCATTCTGTTAGCAAATTCTTGATATATAAAATAAATTATTGGGAGTCTGCCATTGGGGCAGGCTAAGGTATGATTGGGAAAATTGGAGATGATGGTGGGGGTAAAGTGTAATGGTGATGGGTTTGGTGTTGGGATATTGAATGTCTGTAACAAATCATCATGCAAACTATTGTTCATATAAGTGTAAGGGGAAATTTGTTTATGCAGGTCTTACCTATTTCATGTAAACTCAAAATATATTAACATGGAATTACTTTATAAGACTTATTAATGACAGGGAGACATGATTATTACCATAACAAGATCCTAGTATAAAGTGTAATGTAATATGCTTTAGGTTCCAGAGTCTAAAATTTATATGAGTAAATAAGAATATGAATTTTTTATATTGTATTAAATGTCTTTAATTTTCTTATGTACAGGGGGTGAAAATCATATATTAATCACTAATTGGCCCTTACTGGCTTATTTCCTGATTATTCTATTTGATAGTCCCTAAAGTTTTATTGGAATAGGCAATATACTGTAAATTTGTTATGTGCCAAAGGGGGAAGGTTGAAATTGTAAACTGGGGATATTGATGGAGGGAAGCCCACACTGTGGTTTTGGACAATAAATGCTGGCATGTTCATTGACTTAAAGAAAGCCTTTGATTTTGTTGAGACTGAAGCGGTCATCGAAGCCCTAGCCAAACAGGGCATTCAAACTCAAGACATCAAGATCCTTCATGAGCTGTATTATGGATTCACCACCAGGATCTCACCATTCTAAAAGGAAGTGATCATTGATGTCAAAAGAGGGGGTTCGGCAGGGTGATACCATTTCACTGAAACTCTTTAGCACCACCCTGGAGAATGTCATGTTACAATTAGAATGGAAAGGAATGGGAGTGAAGATGAGACGGTCAGCAACTACACCACCTCCACTTCGCTGATGACTTCATTCTAATAACACCAAATATTAGCCAAGCGGCACAAATGCTGGCTGACTTCAACCAAGAATCTCAACAAAACAATGTTCATGAAAAACAAACTAGTTTCAGATGCTTCATTCACTGCCAATGGAACAAATATCTCTGAATGCAGCAGTTATGCGTTCCTAGGTCAATAACTCAACATGACTATGACCTAGCACCTGAGCTGTGCAGGAGGAAGAGAGTGGTGTGGAATGCCTTCAAGAGCTTCGAAGAAATAGCTAAAAGGACAAAGAACCATAGTTCTTTGTCTGGCTCGGGCACATCTCTTTGACTCCACCATTCTCCCTGCATTAACATATGCCTCAGATACCTGGGCCTTGCAAAAGCAGGATGAGAACGCTATTCGGGTCTCCCACAGAGGAATCAAAAGAGCTCTGCTTGGAATATCACGCCTCCACTCAATTGACAGAAGGAATCTGGAGTTCCAACCTCTGTCAACAATCGAGAGAGTCAGGGGGCACTGTCTCATTTGCCAAGGCATCGAAAATCAGATGGGCTGGACATGTAATGTGATTTGGAGATGACCACTGGACTAGAGCCATTACCTACTGAACCCCATGGGTCATCAAAAGATCACGTGGCTGCCCACCTACAAAATGGTCAGACTTCTTTGTCAAAACCCTGAACAAATGGTTTGAGGTTCTTCTATTCCTGGAGCAAGCAGATGCCACTGGGCTATACTGGCATGCAACAGGGACAAATGGAAACATTACTGGTGCCCGCTCAAGCAAATCAACGAATAATGGGATTTCAAGTGATCAAGTGATCAAATGCTTGAAACCACTGTATAATGAACAGCTTTGTAAATCACGGTGGTTTTTTTTTTTTTTTTTGCTTCTTGGGTCACACCCAGCTATGCTCAGGGGGTTACTCCTGGCTCTGGGCTCAGGAATTACTCCCTGGCACTGCGTCGGGGGACCATATGGGATGCCGGGATCGAACCTGGGTCTGCTGCATGCAAGGCAAACATCCTACCTGGTGGACTATCACTCTGGCCCCGATCACGGTGTCTTTAACAAAGAAAAAGGAAAGTGGTATGAGAGGCTCTTGCGTAGCAGGAGTTTCAGTTCCGACACCACATGGCTGACAACATCTCCATCTCCCCTGCCCAGAGTAAAAGAAACATCAGACCCATAGTTAAGGATACCTATGGTTGAACTGAGCAGAGTGTCACCAGATGTGGCTCTTGGCCCCACCACTAGCAATATGGGATAGATAATAACTTTGCAAATGTGGTCAGAGCATTTTATTGTCTTCTTTCAAATTATGAGGGAAATCCTGAATGATTTAAAGGTTCACGATCACTATCACGATCTTCCCGTTCATCATCTATTTGCTGAGTGCGGGCACTAGTAATATCTCCATATGTCCTGTCTCATGCCAGTAGAGCCAAAGGCATCGGCTTGCTACAGGAACATAAAGAGCCTCAAACCATTGTATTAGGTCATGGGAATGACCTAATATAATTGTTACTGGAATTTGGCATATAAAATACAACACGA
>JAJIBD010016069.1:0-12751 GCA_021461705.1 Cryptotis parvus | reverse complement strand
AAAGATGTTCATAAGATGTTCATATTTGGGTTTCAGTCATACAGTGTTCCAGCACCCCTCCCTCCACCTGAACACTTTATTCTTAAAAGACCTACATACTCACCTGTTAAATGCTAACAAGCTGGTCACAAGGTGTGATTCTACTGAAGGAGAGGGATGCTTAACAACCAAGCACTTTTTATAATTTAAAAAAATTGATACCTTATATTTCCTTTACTGTTACAATTATACACATCTTTATGTGACTCACTCAACTCACTCTGCTTCCTGCTGTATAGACTATTAGAGCAGAGACCTCACCAGGTGCAGAGGGTCAGAGATGAGTAAAGTGAAAAAATAAGGAAAGTGTATTGGGGTGAAATCCCAGGCTAACCCTACTGGCCCCCAGAGAGGCTCAGATAGAGATGCGCCCTGGGAAAGGTCAGGCAGGATTTTTAAGTTGTCTTGGGAGGGAAAAGGGATCAGAGACCAGTGGGACCTTTGTGGTTGGTCTGACCTTCTGTTATCTGTAGAGTGTTGATGTAAGGAAGCATGGAATTCTGGTTGTTGGAGCTTTGCTGTTTTACCCACTCACAGCTTAATCTATTTACATCTTCTTAAGCCAAGGTTCTTTCTAATGAGATCTCTCTTCTATGTAAACACTGATAGAGGGTGTGGCAGTTACAGAAGTCACCTTGACTCTGAATAACTTCTGACTTATTATACATCTACTAAGACTTCTATGTTTTCTAGATTGAGCACAGCTCCTCTTTATACCCACTGCACCCAGCATGGGACAGTTAGAATTACCAGGAGATTACCACCCTGGCTACATTGAGACTATCTTTAAGATTACAGGAAGGATCATACTAGTTTGCCCTCACGCAGATGAGTATGACCCTTTCAGTATATGGAGAAAAAGATATTCAGAATCACCCTGGTGCAGATAATAAATAAGAAAGACCTTGTGGGTACCATCTAGATTACATGAAGCCCATGAAATTAAGATGCATTACTTTATATCAGCCCCCTCTCTCTCTCCAGTGTTTTACATAAGAGATAATCTCAGAAGAAGGGATTAGTCCTTGGTGTGATCCTTTGTTTATACATATAATAGGGTGTGGCACCACCTTTCTACACTTTGTTTAGGGTTCTTTGTTGATAGGACCATCCTGTCAACAGATAGGATTACTTTGGTATATAAGGGGACTGAATTGAGGCACTAGCCCCTTTTGTCCCACTCCTTCTTTTTGCTAAGTTTCAGGCTGGTACTATCATTTCCAGTGTAACTGATCATTGAACAAAGGCAAAGGAATAGACATGATAACCTCTACATGTATGTGTTGCGAGCCACAATGTGTAAGAGAAGGAAGAGAGAGATACACAGAGAGATACATAGAGAGAGAAGGCAAGGTGCCTGCCATAGAAGTAGGCTGGGGTGTGGGGAGGAAATCAGGGGACTTTGGTGGTGGGAAATGGACACTGGTGGAGGGATGTGTGCTGGAACACTGTATGACTGAAACCCAAACACAAACATCTTTTTAATTACATATCTCATCGTGGTATAATAAAAATGAACTAAAAATACAATATAATAAAAATGAATTAAAAAATGTACTAGTTCAGAGGCCCCATTCACTCTCAATAGAACAGACATCTCTAAATGCAGCAGTTATGTGTACCTAGGTCAAGAAGTCAACATGATGAGCGACCTAAAACCTGAGCTGCGCAGGAGGAAGAGAGCAGCATGGAATGCCTTCAAAGGCATTGAAGAAATAGCTAAAAAGGACAAAGAACCTCCAACTCCTGGCACATCTCTTTGACTCCACTGTTGTCCCTGCATTAACATATGCCTCAGAGACCGGGGCCCTATGAAACCAGGATGAGAATGCTATTCGGGTCTCCCAGAGAGGAATTGAAAGAGCTATGCTTGGAATATCACACCTCACTCAAGTGAGAGAAGGAATCCAGAGTTCCGACCTCCATCGCTATTCCAGAATCAGGGACGCTGTCTCGTTTGCCAAGGCATAGAAAATCAGATGGGCTGGACATGTAATACGATTTGGAGACGACCGCTGGACTAGAGCGGTTACCGACTGGATCCCACGGGATGTCAAAAGATCATGTGGCCACCCAACAAGATGGTCAGACTTCCTTGTCAAGACCCTGAAGGAACGGTTTGAGGTTCTTCATATTCCTGAATCAACCAGATGCCATTGGGCTACATAGGCAGGTGATAGGGTCCAATGGAAATGTTACTGGTGCCCGCTCCAGCAAATCGATGAATAACGGATTCAAGTGATCAGGTGATCAATAAAAATAAATAAATTAGCGGCAGAGCCTGGCAAGCCACCTGTGTTGAATTTGCTATGCCAAAAAACAGTAAAAATTATAGATCTTGAACGAACTGAACCTATGGTTTGAGGCTCTTTGTGTTCCTGGTGCGAGTAGATGCCCTTGTGCCACACTAGCATGCAACAGGAAGTATGGAGAAGTTACCGGTGCCTGCTCGAGCAAATTGATGAACAACAGGAAGACAAGTGATACAAATGAAATAAATTAAAAAAGAACAAAAAAAATTTGACTCCTTTTGTATGTGTGTATTGTTTAAACAAAATAATTGGTCACTTTAATATCCTATATATGGGAATTCATGTGTATAGAAAATGTTAGCACACACCTTTGCTCTGGATCAACCATCCTTCATGTGTGCTTTCTATTTGCTTCCCACATCTCTGTGCATTCTAAATTTTCTTCAGGCTTTGGGTTTAAAGGCTTATACTCCAGGACTAGAACCCGCCTTCCCTCCCAGGCGCCTCATGATCAGCTGGGCACAGGGAGAGCCGATAGCAGCTCTGCCCCATGTAGGTGAGTCTCTTGATCAGCATACCTGAGCTGGGCTTGAAAAATACTGCTGCAGGGCAGGTCTCTGATGATGTTAATACTATTCAGATTTATGTTTGTTGCTTGTAGGAGTAACACTGACCATCACTGGGTGTGACTCAAAAAGCCTAAATAAATAATATTTTCCTTCTTTTTATAAAACACCATGATTTACAAAGTACAAAACCTTTTGCAATATGGTAGTTAGAAAGACTCATCGTTCAGCACCAATCCCACCACCAGAGTGCCCCCCCACCACCAGCAGAGACCCGGCATTTACCACCTACCCCCCTCCCCCCTCCTCTGCCTCCCCAAAAATCATACGGCTTATGACAAATTTATGGCTTTTTTTTCTGGGTTGTTCTGTGGGAGTCTGACTGATTCTGTTCTTGGATTCACTTTCTGGGTTTCCTGAACACAGTGGTTTTCTACTGTCAACCCCAGACTCACCTCCACTGCACAACACCTATTTCACATTTATCTCGTCCTATGCATACACTGAATAATCTATTCTATGTTGCTCATTGGGGCCACTTCTCTAAATACAGCTGATAAATACAGTCTTAGACAAAAGTCATTGGAGATTCTTAAATCTCCATTGTGCCATCTGAGCCCACTGTATAGGAAATTCTCAATATGTTCCCACAGACCACACATCATGTCCACACACTTGTGTTTCTATGAAGTGTGATGAGATACCTGTTAGATGAGTATACCTGGTTTTGAGATATCAAGTGACCCACTTTGTGGCCACATGCTATAGGGGTGGAACTCTGTTGAGCTTTGTAGTCTGGACCTTGAGAATGGCTGTGGTTGTGGTGCACGAGATTATCCAGCCTCTGAGAGTCTGTCAGGGGTTGAGGCAAGAGCCAGATCCTGCCCCCATTTCAGGGCACAGCTCCATCAGATTAGCACAGGGTGGGTGAGCAGAAGCTCTGCCCTGCACCTGTGTACCTGGATTCTGGCTGACAGCACCAACAGCAGTCCTGGGGATGGGGGCACCAGGCCTTTGTGGAGGGGACCGAGGTGGGGAAGGGTCCCAACTTCAGCTCCATGGGAAGCCTGGTGAACTTGGCCACAGAATTCCGCATTCTGGGTTTGAATTCGTCCTCTCTTTTGGGTGGGGCTCTGTTGAGCTGTGGAGTCCAGACCTTGAGAATGGCTGTGGTTGTGGTGTGTAAGGTTTTCTAGCCTCTGAGAGTCTGTCGGTAAGGGCCAGAACCTGCCCCCCCTTCCGGAAGCCCCATTAGCCTTGCATCTAAATAATTCTTTTAAAAGACTTTATTTTGAGTCGATTTCTGTGACTGGTTTAACATAGCATTTTAGTTTTCAACAAGTAATTCAAGACGCATACTTAATACAAATATAGCTATAGCAATCTTCATTTGAGCATTAACAGGAACGTTTTTAAGATTTCAAATAAATTTGAATTTTAGTATAATTATCTAATCTAACATATTTAACATATTTATAAACAGCCTATCAGAGCCCCTGTTTGTCACAGACATATGTTGATTGTTGTGACCACATAATAAGATTTTCACTTTTAAATACTTAAAGACAAATATGAAATCTGTATGAACTTTCCTTTTTTTGTTAAATGTGATCCAGATTCAATCCCTGGAATCCCATATGGTCCCTCAAGCACTGCCAGGAGAAATTCCTGAGTGCAGAGCCAGGAGTAAACAGGAGTACCACCAGGTGTGGCCCAAAACCAAACAAAAACAGAAATAGCACACACTACAGAACCTATCCTCCCCAACAATATGAAGGACATACAACCCATCTAAAGATTCCTACGAGCACTTTTTACCCAGAGCGCATTCGAGCTTACCCATCCCCTAAGCAGCTGTCCCTGACTCTCAACATTAAAATCAGGCCCCAAGTCACTTTGGAAATGTTAACTCAGAGAGCAAAGAAGAATTGAGGGAGTAAAAAAATTGAGTAATCATTCACATGGAATATTACAGGGACATTCTAACCCTGAGCTAATGTAATTGCAGTGAAGAAAGGAAGAAGGATTGAATTTTGAGTGATATTTAAATGGCACAATGTTGGCTTAAGGGACAAGAGTTAAGACACAAGCAACCACTAGATAAGGAAACAAGAGAACAGAGACCTTGGCCCTTGGAACTTCCCAAAGGAATCAGAGTGCAGACAACTGCTTTACCCCACGGAGCCTGTTAAACACTGGAGTCCATAAGTGAAGGACTTGTTTGTTATGTGCCACCAGTACAATTATTTATCCTGGTAGTTGTGTTCTAACACACTAGTCTATTCAATAAAGCTGTCCTAGTTAGACCAATTTAAGTCTCCCAGTATATTAATTTATTTCCACTGGGTCAACATATTTTTTCTTGGAATCTCACATTAGTAGAAAAAAGATAAATCAAAGTTTATTAGGTTACAACCTTCCCCTTGTTTAGAGGGAACTACCCATGTTTTGAATACGAATTTGGATCTAAATTTCAAATTGGATGAATTTAGACTAGAAAACTAATAACTCATTGAAATAAAAGTGATCTAATCTTCATTAAGTATCTGTGTAAAAATAGCACTTTCTATTTCATGTTGCTTCAAATATATTGTTTTATATTGCTATTTCTTATCAATATTAATCTTTCAGTATTGTCGGTAGATCTATACATAATCTGTGTGCCCAAGCACCTGTATGACTGTTATTGTTTGAACCAAATTTCACAAGCATATACACTCTCTCTTATCAAAAGACTTTTTGATTCAAACGTTCATCAGATTGCTCGGGCCCGGCAAATCTCCACATGTCCTGTCCAGCAGACAAGGCATCTGCTTGCTCCAGGAACATAAAGAGCCCCAATCCATTCCGGAATGAGGTCTATAATTGTTACTGGTATTTGGCATATCGGCGGCGGAGATAGTGGCACCTTATCAGTAGTGGGCGTGGCCGCCGGCGCGGGGGCGCGGCGGGGCTGGTTGTGGGGGGGGTGGGTGAGAAGACGAGGAGGAAAATGGAGGCCCCATGGAGGGGGGGGGGTTTGTTGGAGGGCTCGCTGGGATGGTGGGCCAGGGCTAGAACCCCCCCCCGCGCGCCGGTGGGGGGGGGGGGGGCCTTGGAGTCTTTGGATTCACTTTTTCCATTTTATCAGGCTTTACAAATTGTGGCTTACAATGCTCTAGTTCAATATGTACACACTTTATTGTTCACAAATCATACTCTTTTAAATAGCATCTCTATTCATTGTAAGTAATTATCCTTAAACGTTAAATTTTCCAGTGCTGTGCGTGTGACTCAGCATAACTCCAGGGGTGTAGATAACTAGTATTACTGAACTCATTGATAATGTCTGCTTTATCTGAGAAAGAAAGCCATGTTTAGTCATCAACATAGAGAATGAAGAATTCAATTAGTTCAGTGCCTTTTCTCTGTAGAGTAAGATTGATGAAGATATAAGAGAGAAGAAAATGCACACTAAAATGATTTACAACAGCTTTGCACAAGTCCAATATGAGTCATAGACAGCAGGGCAGAACCTCAGTTGAACAAAATCTCTTGAAGAGTCTGATAGACCTGTTTCAACTCCCAGCACACAATCACTTTCAGTACCTGCAACTTTAGAGTTGTGCATTTGCTCTTTGATTGACTTGCTCTTGATAAAAGGCAACCAAATAATGATCATGCAAAGAGAACCAAGGATTCTGATGAGAATAAGACCCACGACCTTATAACGTGATATCTTTAGGTCCAGAAGAGCAGCTTAACATTTAAGCTTATATAAGCCAGGAATATACAAGTGGGTGTTGCAGAAAGGGTGGAAAATTGCTATCATACTTCTTGTACTGTTAAAATATTAACTTCTTATTGACAATAATGTTGTTTTCACTTACATCATGAATCTCTCACTTCTGATTAACAGGGTAGAATCTATGTCCTTAAGATAATAAATTGCTCTTAAGAAATCTGGAATTCATGACTTAAATGGAATTTCTAAATTCCCATACCTCAGGTTTGCAATATATTGGAATACAAAAAGAAAATAGACTTCCTTACTTAGTAGAAAGTTGTTGATATGTGCCATCCAGATTGCAAATTAAAGTCACAATCAATGTAATGGGAACAACAGAATCAGCCAAATATGTCCCATTCCAGACTGATTAAAAAAACGAAACCAACAGTATCTAGTTCTTTCAAAATCTGGAATGTCTTCCAGTTCTTCCATCCTAGTCAAATGTCTTTTATTTTTTCTTCCTGATAAGTCGAATCAGAGACCCCTTAATGTCTTTGTTCCTGAGGCTGTAGATAAAGGGGTTCAGCATGGGGGGTGACCACTGTGTACATCACAGAGGCGATGGCAGTCGAGTGTGAGTTCTGTGACACAGCAGCGCTCAGGTACACCCCTAGGATGGTAGAATAAAAACAAGGAGACCACGGCTAGGTGAGACGCACAAGTGGAAAATGCTTTAAATTTCCCCTGAGCAGAAGAGATTCTCCATATGGAGGAGACAATCTTGAGTAAGAGTATAGGATCCCAGCCAGGGGGCCGCCCCCCAAGAACACGGCTGAAAACAATATTACCAAATCATTAGGAACGGTGTCAGAACAGGCAAGTTGGATTACCTGATTGAGTTCGCAGAAATAATGAGGAATTTTTACATCTGTACAGAAGGACAGCCGCAAAACCATTGAGACTTCTAGCAAGGAATTCAGGCGATTATGATCCAGGACCCCAGAACCAGCAGCCCACAAAGCCGGGGGTTCATGATGACTGTGTAGTGCAAGGGATGGCATATGGCCACATAATGGTCATAGGCCATCACTGCCAGAAGGATGTTGTCCAGGCCTGCAAAGAGGATGAAAAAAGTATATCTGGGTGATGCAGCCTTCATAGGTGATGGCTTTGCTCTGAGCCTGGATGTTCACCAGCATCTTGGGGATGTTAGTGGAGGTCAGACAGATGTCCACAAAGGACAGGTTAGAAATGAAGAAGTACATGGGAGTGTGTAGGTGGGGGTCTGAGCTCACAGCCAGGATGATGAGCAGGTTCCCAAGCATAGTGACAAGGTACATGGACAGGAAAATCCCAAAGATGAGAGACTGAAGTTCTGGTTCCTCGGACAATCCTAGAATTAAAAACTCTGTAATTCCAGTAATGTTTTCTGGTTCCATGCGATAGTGTGAACTGTAAAGAGTGAGTAAAAAGCAATATGATTATTTATTACACAAAAGTCATTATATTTGGTTTGGATTTCAGAGCATAGGATGGTAAGTCTGATCAACAAATGCTATAAATATTAATGATAGAAGAATCAACTCTTTCCTGCCTTCTAACTCTTTCACTGTTGACAGTATGGGTGGCATCTGTCTGTGCCTTCCAGAACATTCAAAGCACCTTTAATCTCCACACATCCTGGTCCTCTATTGGAGCTAAAATGTCTCTGGAAATTGTCCAATGTCTGCTAGAGAGAATAAACATCCTCACTGTGAAGTACACTTTCTACTTCATCATGCAAATTATTTTATTGGATTGGTATTTTGCAATTTTGATAGACTTGACTCTTTCTTAAATATAACCTTTCTAACACTCTATTATACTTGTGATCTCTTACAAAAATGTGCTCTCTTGGGGTGGGGAATAGAGCACAAAGGGCTGGAGCACTCTTCTTTCCTTCCCTTTCTTGGTTTGTGTGCTATGTCGCACAGTGCTCAGGGTTGACTCCTGGCCCTGCACTCAGAAATCACTCCTCGTGTGGTTGGGGGAACCATGTGAGATGCCCAAGGGTGACCCAGGTTGGCCACAAGCTCTATATACTTTACTATCACTTCAGTCCCTGGAACACATTCCTTACTTGTGGGACCCCTCGATTTCAGCTCCACATCTTGGCAGTACCACCACCACAAGCAACTTCTGAGCAATTTGTCATGTGGCCCAAATGGACACACACACACACACACACACTCTCTTCTCTCATATACTTTCACACACACTTATACACACTCTAACTCACTCACCGTCTCTCACACACACAAACACAAAATAAAATGTTATCTCCTTTTTATAGTTTTAGGTTCCCACCCAGCTCACAGCTCACTCCTGGCTCTGTGTTCGGGATCCTCTTGGACAGTTTACAGAACCCTATATGGTGTCAGAGGTCAACCCAGCATCAGGTGTGTGCAAGGCAACAGATTGACTCCTGAACTATCTCTCTGGCCCCACAAAGTGTTCTCTTTTGACAAACACCTTGATTTACCTTTATTGTATGTGTGTTACAATTAGTGCCTAACTTTGATTGCAAAATTCTTTGCTTAAAATATCTTCCCTCATTACCAGAGAAGCATCAGAAAACGATAGGTTACTCTTTTTTATCTAAGAAATAAAAAGAGCAGATTAGATTGTACTATTAATGTTTGATAGTACTGACCCAACTAATTCATACACTTTCATAAACTCTTCCTAATGCATCATAGGTAGTAAACAAATTAAATGGAGTATAGTCAGATGGTAAAAAGTCTTGTATTGAATTTTGAATGAATGCAATAAAGAACAGAAACAAAATCACCATGACCTCAACATGCCAGAGTAAAGGGCTTGGATAGATAATTAACAATATCAAACAACATCTATCACACCACAAATACGATTATCCACACAGAAAAATGAAATTATTAGAATGCAAAGTTCATTATCACGCCCGCTTTTTACACAGTACATCATTTTCTTACATACAAATAACAGATTGAGAAGACATCAAGTTAGTGCAGTTGCAAGATAACATTTTCAAGCATTTTTTGGTTGGGGTCTTTCTCATCAACAAGCAAACAAAGTCCATGTGACTATCTTAGAGGGAGAAAAGAGATGTTGACACTCTACATCCTTCCTTATACCACCATGAGATACACAATACAAAACTGTTCGTGATTAGGTTCCAGTCACACAGTGTTCCAGCACCATCCCTCCACCAGTGCTCATATTTCCCACGACCAATGTCCCCTGATTCCCTTCCCCTTTCCCCAGCCTACCTCTATGGCAGACACTTTGACTCTCTCTCTCTCCTTCTCTTTCTCTCTTCTCTTACACATTTTGGTTTCCAATACTTAGAGTTAGAGGTTATCCCTTTGTCTATATTCAATGCTCAGTTCTAGGCTGGTATTATCATTTTCAACAATTATTAGCACACTGTTCTCTTCTCTGTCTACCTAACCTCGGTCTTACCTAACTACTTGCAGTAGTTGACACATCTCTTCATTGCAAGATATTTGAAATTTTGTTCTATACTTACTGGAGTATTTTATTTCATTTTATTTTTATATTGTATTACTTGTATCACTTGTCTTCCCGTTGTTCATCGCTTTGCTCAAGTGGGTGCCAGTAACGTCTTCATTTTTGGGAATGAGGTCCATTATTGTTACTGTTTTTGGCATATTGAATACACCATGGGCAGCTTCCTAGGCTCTGCCGTGGCTCTGGGTTCATCCCAGGGACCCAGTCTTTTACATTTTTATTATTGTATCAGTATTAGGATTATAATCGTGTTCAAAGTCTTGTTATTGACATATAAAAATCCTGTCTACTCTTGCCACCAAATTATCCATGATCTTCCCCACCTCCCTATGTCTGGAGAATTTTAAACCTGAGTTCCTTCTTCTAATTTTCCTCCTATTAATATCATATCCTTGCTCACATTGACACCTCCATGGCTTGTTCAAGAATTGCTCTTCTATAAGTGATCATAAGCACTATATCATGAATCAAACCATCCTAAGAATCTGATCTCAGGGATCTGGAACAGGAAGGGTGGGCTCACAGGTGACCTCAGGGCCTTGTTCTCCCCTTTCATTCTCTCTGACCTTCTCCTACAGAGTCAGGACAACCTGTGGACTCACCTGGAAAAGGTCTCTGAGAGCAAAGTCTCTGAGTGAATGTGCAAGCTCCTCCCTGTGTGACAGGTGATGCAGACAGGAACCCAGATGAGCCGCAGGAAGGAGAGAAACCCTAGTCCCCCAGCCAGACACAGACTCTGAAAGCAACCACCATGTCTTTTTTCAGTCCCACATTGAGCAAGCAGATGTACCGCAGGAAAAAGGGTATTTATTGCTCTCTCTATATGCTCATTAAGTCCGATTTCCTTTCTTCACCCGCTGAGATTTTTTATTTTCCTGTGGGACGCTGGTCTGGACTAAATGAAAATTACCTGCTGGATCGAAGCTTTCCAGATGATCTTGTTAGAAGTCACAATGACTCCCTGATACTCTAGATTAAGAAATAGGTCACTTCCAATATCTCCTCTCAATTCTGAGTTACATTTTTAAGGAGTAATAAAAGTGGGAAATTAGTTTTGGCTAAGTTCCCTGTATCTCAGAGTATTAGTGTGCCACAGACCCAGTTCCTGAGATCTCCAGAGAATCGATACAATCCTCTCTCTCCAGCAGAACCAATACTTTGATGAAAAGTCTTGGGGACCCTAGTCCTTACCTTTGTGCACCTTTAACAAACAATGAGGAATTTTACATGTTATCCAGAAACTAAGAGCTATAACCTGCCCGATGAATGAAAACTCTATAATTTTAAGAACTGTATTTACATGCTTGTTTTTAGGATTTATTTTTACTTTGGTTGATTTAATAAAGTTAATTCTGTGAAAATTAGTTTTCAAAAATATTCACTTAATTTTCATAAAGTTCCTTCTATGAAGTAGTTCTTTTTTTAATATTTTATTATACCACTGTGAGATATACAATTACAAAGATGTTCATGTTTGGGTTTTGGTCATATCTGTTTTACTTCACTGTTCATCTACTCCTGAAAATTCCTTTCTGTGAGGAAGACAAGAACCCTGGGGAAACCCTGGATAAGGCCTATGGTTGGCTTGCCTTTTATCAGTCCTTAGCCTGCCCACTGGGGTTCCAGGCAGCAGAGACAGCTGGGGAGAAAGTGACTATCTCTCTCCCTTCCTGCCTCACATAAGCCACCCTTGAATGGCCAAAAAACATATGAAAAAATACTCATTTTCACTAATCAACAGAGAGATGCAAATCAAAACAATGAAATATCATCTCACACCACAGAGACTGGCACATATCCAAAAGAGCAAGAACAGTAAGTGCTGGCGGGTATGTGGGGAAAAGGGGACTCTCATTCATTGTTGGTGGGAATGTCTACTGGTACAGCCTTTTTTTGAAAACAATATGGACTTTCCTCCAAAGACTAGAAATTGAGCTCCCATTTGACCCAACCATACCACTCCTGGGAATATAACCTGGGAAGCCGAAAACATATGAGGTAGTTCTTTTATAAATTTCATTCCCTGTGCAGAAATGATATAATGAACTTTTAAGAGTTGCCCAGGATTATAATCAGAGGAATGGTTGGAATTTGGTCAAGAGGTTTCCAAACTTCCAATTCTCTGTCAGTACTTATCAACCAGAAATGATTTCCCCAGTGATTCCACAAGGTCCGTAAAGAACATCACTTGTATCACTTGTCTTCCTGTTGTTCATCGTTTTCCTCAAGCAGGGGCCAGTAATGTCTCCATTGGGTGGGAATGAGGTTCATTATTATTACTGTGTTGGAGTATCGAATACACCACAGGTAGACTGCCAGGCTCTGCCATGGCTCTGGATTTATCCCAGGGGGCCCTGGCATAAAAGCTAGAAGCATTCTTGTCTCCTTCCCTTTCCCCCTCCTCAGTGGATAGAGTAATTTGTAACAGGACGGGTCTTCAGGTCCATTGAGTACTGGAAGAAGGCAGTTGGATTCATGAAACGGTCCAAGATGGGCTTTAGGGTTTAGGTTGGGATTTAGGTATATGGCCTAATCTGGTCTATTTCTGTTCTTGCATTAACCATCTGAATTTCTGGAATGCAATTGGTTTCTACTAATTTGATGCACAGCACAACAGCAGCGCTTCTTCCATA
>JAJIBD010016068.1:0-11588 GCA_021461705.1 Cryptotis parvus | reverse complement strand
TTCCTGAGCACTGCCAGGAGTAATTCCTAGGTGCAGAGCCAGGAATAACCTTGAGCATTGCTGGGTATGACCACAAAAACAAAAAAAAAAATTGTATTAACATCAAAGTAAATTAGGCACCTTCCAAACAGTGCTCAGGAGGGCTGGGCACCTTAAAGGCTCAGACAACTGAGCATCTCTGGCATCCCATATGGTTCCCTGAGCACTGCCAGGAGTAGCTCCTAGGTGCAGAGCCAGGAATAACCCTTGAGCATTGCTGGGTATGACCACAAAAGCAAAATAAATAAATAAATAAATAAATAATTGTATTAACATCAAAGTAAATTAGGCACCTTCCAAACAGTGCTCAGGAGGTCTGGGCACCTTAAAGGCTCAGACAACTGAGCCATCAGTTCAATACAAGGGCTTGAGGCTGTGATGCTGCTCAGGCCCTGTATTGCTGGGCTCCCAGGATACCCCATAACGCCGAGTACCTTCTGGGCTGTACCTAGCAATGCTCAGGGAGACCATATGGCACCAGGACTCAAACATGCTGCAGGCATATGCTACTTATGTATACAACTAACCACTATCCTACCTCACAGCTCCTAACAATTGACATTTAAAAAAAATCACAAAGGAATTCAGGAAGTGCCTTCCCACCCAAGCACTAGGCATGTACTAGCCAGTCAAGCAGGGCTTTCTGCCCAGGCCAGTCTGTTTGCCTATGTTGAATGCCAACACTTCAGTTTTGGTTTACGCTGCTCATTTGGGGTCTTTGCTTTCTTTCTCTTTCTTTCTCGTTTTTCTTTGTCACTGTGATTTACAGTATGACTAATATTGGGGCTTCATGTTTACAGTGTTTCAATATCACACCCTCCACCACAGTGTCCCCCCAACTATGTTTTATTTCAATTTTATAAAACCAATCAAAGAACTGGGTCATAAAAAACTGATTCATCTTTAGTCTCAGGATTTTTTTTTAATTTGCACAATGCTTTTCATACCCTTTTCCTAACTTTTTCTGACACTCTTCTTAGTTTTTATTGTTTTTCTTGGTTTTGTTTTTTTGTTTGTTTGTTTGTTTTTGTTTGTTTGGTTTTTGGTTTTTTTTTTTTTTTTTGCTTTTTTGGGTCACACCCGGCAATGCTCAGGGGTTTCTCCTGGCTCTGCGCTCAGGAATTACTTCCTGGCGGTGCTCGGAGGACCATATGGGATGCCGGGATCGAACAGGGCCGGCATGGGCCGGCCGTGTGCAAGGCAAACGCTCTACCCGCTGGGCCGTCGCTCCGGCCCCACTCTTCTTAGTTTTTGTGCTTTCATATCTGTTATCATTTTTTCCATCTCTTTCAACTTCAAACATTTTCTTTAAATTCTGGGAATGCTCTTCAGAGGCAGGTGTTTCCTCTAAGCTTTCAGCACTTGCCAACTTTTCAGAAATGGCCTAAGTAAAACTTTACAGCACAAAGGGTAAAAGGAAGAGAATGTTTAGTTTCCTTAGAGCAGGAGAAAGAAAACCAGGATTGTAGAGAGTGATATTGGATTGCGATTGAAACCTAGCTCAAGAGAACTTCTACCTTGTACCTAGATAATTGTATCAATTTAAATGTTAATTCTAAATTATCATTTTGTGTATATTTGGTAACAATTCAATTATTTCAAGGCAGGATTCTGATGGAGAAATGGTGACTAGTTAAGTGGCTTTCAACACCTAGGAAGCTTTTACCATTACTGTTACCCAGAGTTTGATTTAATCCATCCGGGTGGAGCAAGGGTACGGAGGGGTTTTTCTAGCTCCTCTTGTTATTCTAGCATGTAGCAACGCTTTGGCAATGCTACCATGGTTCCCTTCCCAGGTTCTCTTTCTTGGTTAAAAAGCCTGAGGAAAATCTAATTTCGTAACCATAATTAAGCACTAAGTTCACCAGGAGGCAACTACTTACTTGCCATATGAATTCCTATGGGGGGGAAAGGCAGCGTTTTTGCAGAACTAAGACTTAAAGCAGAAATAACTGTCACATAATCATCCCAAGAGCTACATGGGTGAGTGTCAACTCCTCCACGCCCCACCCCTCCACCCCCACAGCACTTCTCTTAGCCCAGGCAAAGCTGATTTCTTATCAAGCGCATATTGCTGTATGTCACATCATGGCCTGTTTTAGACCTACCCTGACTGTCCAGACAACCAGCTTTCCTGCACCTTTTAGTTCAAGAACCAGATGGTATAATCACAGGTTAGTCTAAGTCCTTATGTTTTGGTCCCCACACATTGAATGAGCAGAGATTGTATGGAGTTCATTTTCCCATGTGCAGTTAGAGGATGCTTACGAGCACATGTACAATGGCTGCTCACTGCACAACTGTCTACACTCCCTTGCATGAACACATACTTGGAGAGGATGAATCAAGTCCCACAGCTAAGAACTGAGGCTGGTGATGATGGGTGGGAGTCAGTGCCTATTTGTGAGAAAGGCAAAAGAGGTTCCTTAAGGGAGCTTGGCCCCAAACCACTCTTCAGGCCAGACCTGGTTGAACATTTCTATGCTGCAGACAGGTGGGTGGTGGGCACCTAGCAACTGCTCTGGTGCTCAAGAAGAAGGAGTCAGGCAGACACAGGCTGTACAGGACTGAGACCGGGAGCAGAACTGCCACTTGGGCTTCGTAGACATACAGGACTGGTTCAGGTACTGGGGTGAGAGGGAAGAGCGCTATCATGATTTCCTATTGCTTTAGTCCTGTCCAACTGCTGAAGTGCAGGGAAGGAAAAGAGACCCAGGGAGACCCACTGGGCTCTTCATCTCTCAGGGCCACAGACCACCGAAAGCAGAAGGGGTACATGAATGGTGAAACGCCCCTCCCCCACCACAGCTGCAGCTACAGCTCCCAACCCTGTGCACACCAGGGTGGCATGGCCCCCGCTACTCCATACCCCATTAGAGTGTAGTTAGACCACTGTGCGGGAGCTCAGCTCACATCCCAACAGCAGGAAACTCTCTCTGAATGGCCCCCTGGGTCTAGACCTGGCAGAGATGATGGGGACGCCTCAGGGTAATGACTGCGATCAGAACATAAGTGGAAACAGAAGGACACGCCTGTTCAGCCCTTTGAAGCCTGGATCAGTTTCTAATTTTCTGTGATTCTTAAGAAACCACATTTTTAGTTAATATGTGAGATAGAATATGACTGCAAACTCTATCTTAATTATCACTGAAAAATGTAAAGTTATCTCTTATACATGTTAAAATAATCCCTACTTATATATATTTTGGAAACACAAACCCAGTGACTTTTAATGAGTCCTCTTTAGTTCCAAAAAACCCTTGTACAAAACCAAAAGCTCCAGAAAAATGCTACCATTTCTTCCTAAATCCTATGTGTTAAGAAATCACTATGAATCTTCCATAGAGTAATTAAACAGAATCATATGAACAAATAATCAATCTTAGTTCATCTAATATTTACTGAGTGACCCTTCTTTATATCAGGAACAAAGACTCAGTACCTGTCTCCAGAGACTCTCAGAAATAGAAAGAGCCATAAACAAGATCATTTTCATACAATATTATGCAATCCGCAGGGGTATGAGATTGGCCCTGAATGAGAAAGGAAGATGAGACTCAGCAAAGGCTTCTGGGAGGAAATAGCCCTTGAGCTTAAAAAATAAAGAATAAAAACAAAAAATGTACTGTTCATCAAATGAATACCAATTTAAATTTTAGCTCTGTCATTTGATAAAAATGATTATTTTGGGCTGTGAAGATAACTTAAAAGGCTACTGTACCTGATTTAATGTGAAAGGCCCAGGCTTAATCCCTGTCACTGTAGGGTCCCAGAGCACTGCTGAGAGCAACCCTCCAGCCAAGTGTGGCCTAAACCCTTCCTCAAAAAAGGGGGCCCCGAAGCGATAGCCCAGCGGGTAGGGCATTTACCTTGCACGTGGCCGGCCTGCGCTGGCCCAGGTTCTATCCCCAGCATCCCATATGGTCCCCTGAGCACTGCCAGGAGTAATTCCTGAGTGCAGAGCCAGGAGTAATCCCTGAGCATCGCCGGGTGAGACCCAAAAAGAAAAAAAAAAAGGAAAGTTATTTCAGCAAAGAAACAAGATGGCAGGAGATTAGGAGGAAAGGCAGCAATGTTAGAGACAATGCAAAAAATGAAAAAATGACACACTGGCCTCTGGGGATGGCAGAGGGGTGAGGTCAACATGTAGGAGAGGGTGTGATGAGAAGAAAGAGGATACACTCATGTTCTAGGAATGACTGAAACAGCAACTGTCAGGGCTTGGGTGTGGGGATGGATAACAGGGAGAGAGAAGGTTTCAGTTGCAAAGGAGCTCACAAGTTTCCCAGCACCCAGAGGGAGAGGAAGTTCTTGGGAAGAAGCTCTTCAGTTTGTCTGTTGTGGGACTAAGGAAGAAGGAATCCAGCAGAAGTTTTACCACAAGTGAAACAGAGATTAACCTAAAGTCACAACTCAAGTGCACAAAATAAAATCACTTTCACATAATACAATTTCCTTTGTAAGCCACATTCTATGGAGTTTCCTTCCCCACACCCCCTACTCCATCCATTGAAGTCTGAGCCACTGAAAGCCAGTGATAACCTGGTCTTATCTACCTACATGGGTGTAAGCTGAAACATGGTCTTGTCAACAGTCATTCTGAACTCTACACCCCATTCAGGTCCAACCTGTCCGGCCACTTCCATACTATGCTCCAGGGCCTAGGGAAGTAACTCTGCTCCTTCTTTACCATAATGATCTACAGTTGTGTGAGACCCTGAAATATCATTGACAGCCCAGACAAGAGGAACTTATGACCAAAACACATGATCCAGTCACGGTCTCTCTGTAGTCTTCACACTTCTCTGGAACTCCAGAACTGAATGATTGCAGTGGCCCCATTGATTGGAACCAAGTTAGATTAACTTTCTGACTTCAAAAGGGCTTATAGCCAGCAAAGGGCACCCATTATCAAGCTTCAGATATGTCTAACAGGACCTACCTTTATGGAACAAATACCCCCAGTTTTGTGGCTGAAAACAATAATCTTTCATTATCATACAATTTCTTCAGGTCAGCAATTTAGTCAGAAGTGACTTAGCTTGGTGATTATGGCTCAGTTTTTCTCACTAAGTTATGCCAGAAAGGTTCTTTTGTTTATTTTGGAGCCACATCCAGCGTGCTCAGGGTTTACTCCTGGCTCTGTGCCTGGGAATCACTCCCAGCAGGCTCAGGGGATCATATAGGACTCTGGGGGTCGAACCTGGGCTGGCCTCATGCAAGATACATGGCCTCCCCTCCATGCTTTCTCTCTGGACCCAATGCCAGAGAAGCTCTATCTCTGAAGTCAGGTGAAGGCTTTTCTGGGAATGGAGACTGGAGGTTTCTAAGATACTTCACATGCCTGGGGAGTTAATGCTGGTTGTCAGTGAACCCCTCACTTCCTCACCACGTAGCCTCTCCAGAGGGCTGTCCGAGTGTCCTCACAGCATGGAGTTGACTTAGCCAAAAAGCAGGACCCCACTTTGCCTTTTGTGTGTACCAAGTAGAAGTCACTCCCCGTCACTCCGTCACACTCTCTAGTCACTAAGCAGAAGTCACTAAGTTAAGCCTTACATTTAAGGGAAGGTTCCATTTTTTCAAAGAAGTGTGAAAATCTGTGTGATCATATATGAAGACAACAACACTAACAGGCAAAACACCACTCAAATTTGATTTTGGAATGGAATGCATCAACTCAGTTCACCAGAACCCAGAGATAGGACAGTCTCAGATGTTAACGTGTCTCACTGCAGTTATCAAGGGTTCAGTACCTTTCTATTTTCTCTGTTATCATAAGTATTGTTCTAAAGATGCCTCTCCTCATGGTCAGTGGATGGATGTCAATAGTACCAAAGACTATGGGTCTGCTTATTCATATCTGTCTAGGTGGGAAGTAAGGGTGAACTCTTTCTGTCATAAAAGAAGTTCCCTGTAATCAGGAAAGAAGAAGGTGCTGATTAGCTAGTTAGACCAGGTATTCCTGAGCAAACTCAGCAATAAGAAGGTGGGGTTTAGACCTAGATCTGGGTGTTGGTCATTTCTGCCCAAATCACAAATATACAAGGAGTTACTTATGAAGAGGGAAGTAATGTGTGAATGTTGGAAAAGAATACAGTGTTTACCCAAGAAGAGTTAGGCAAGAGGTGAGCTGGCAAGCAAAGTGGTGGTTCCAGAAGAGCTATGGTTAATATCCAAGACTAAACCCCGGAAGTGATTGAGAAACCGACAGTGCTTGCTTTCATTCCCCTCCTTGCCTGCCCTATCAAGATCCAAACATCCCACCAAGTAGAAATGCAGTTGGGAAAACAAGCTTCTCCTTTGGGAGACCGATAGTCCATGCGGGTGTCTCTCCTCAGTCCCCTTGAGTTTCTTCACCAAATCCCTTGAGCCCAAGGGATCAGGCTCAAGTAAAGCTCAGACTAGTAGGAAATAGAGAAAGGAAAGATGAAAGAGTGAAGCAATAGTATAGATAATACTCACCCAATTTTTTTTCTTCCAACCTTCACACATAACCTCTCTCAAGAGGTTTTTCAAGGGGAATCCCAATATATAAGACCCCTAAACTTCAAAAGTATCAGGTACAGCTTAGGAGCTTCCAATGTTGGTCCTTCTTGGAATCTCCTAGAGCTGCTCCAACAAAACATCACACAATGCTTGGCTTAGGATGATGAAAAGTTATTATTTGATAACTTAGGAGGCTCTAAGTCTCCACAACCTGAGTGTTGGCAGGCTCCAAGACTTGTGGGCCCTTCCTTTCTCCCCAGCTCCTGATGGTGGTCAGCAATCCTCAATTTTACTTAGCTTGCAGCTGCCTCCTCCATCTCTCTGCCTCTTTGTTCTCTGCCATTCTCCCAACAGTTCATTTTTTTTTTAAATACAGACACTTAAAGATACTTTTCTAATTTCCTGACTCCAGGACATATTGGATGAAGGCCCATATTAATGATCTCATCTTGATTGTATCTGCAAAGACCCTATTTCCAAATGAAGTCACATTCTGAGGGAGATGAGGCCTTTAACATGTCTTTGGGACCAACAGGAATTCCACCCACTGCAAGACCCTTTCATTAACTCCTCTTCTAGAGTTGTGGCAATAACTAGTAAACAACTGTGTTCCTGTCCATCCAGGATAAGTCTATATTCCTGGATGCAAAGAGAGGAAATTCTGCCTGCTCAGTCTCTGAGAGCAACAGATCCAGGCTCACACTGACCACTCACTCTTCTAATAACTTCCTCACCCAGGGAACTATGCCAAAGCTGTAGTCAAGTGCTGCAAATATCAAGATTGCCACACTCTCCCTCAGGGTCGTGGCTTCTTCATCTATGCAAGAGAGAGAGAAAGAGAGAGAAACATCCTGAATCTGACAATGATGGTAAAGTGGGCACTTCTGACCCACATCGACTGCACATCTGAATTCACACTTAATATGTGGTCATTTAGGAGGTGTCCCAGGAAACCTACAGGATGATTCATTAAATCTAATTCCCAGGGCACAGTGTGTATCTTAATATGAAGTTTTCAAAGTGAAATTACAAGAAGCTACTGTTCTTTTCTTAAAATCCAGTACTTTAAGTCACACAAAACAACTGGGACATACACGGAATCAGAATTCCAAGAAAAAAAATAAAATAAAAAATTGTCCTACCCCTTGAGGTGTTGCAGGTTTGGCTGTGGTGCCCGGCTCTGTTGGCAGGTGGCAGGCAGGAGTTAGGCTTGTCTACACCCCCCCAGGGCTCTGCCCTGTGGGCCCTGGATGGTGAATGGTCTGACATAGGAAAATACTGGCCCCCTGGGATGAACCCAGAGCCATGACAGAGCCTGGAAAGCTACCCTTGGTATATTCAATATGCCAAACACAGTAACAATAGAGATGAACTGGACAAGGGACAGACCAGATGTACAGCAGCGCTGCCTGTCCCACGTGGAGCAGCCCATGGATTCTCTGAGGAATCTGCTAGTCCCCAGCCGAGACCAATGTAGCTCCCAGAGTAAAGCAGTCATGTGGGGGGGAAGCCACGCTGGCTGGAAGTGGAGCAAGGATTTGGGCTCCTCCCTCTCCATGCCAGTGGGCGTGACTATGGGCTTGCATCCTCTGCAACCAGATGAACTGGACAAGGGGCAGAGCAGATGCACAGCTGTGACAGTGTGCAGCTTTGCAAGAGGCTTAGATAACAAAGTAGGCTAGGACCACGTCCTTCCCAGGATCTTTCACATCTGTACACCATAATGATCATTGTAATTATAACAAACCGGGGAGGTTGATGGGGAATGAGGAACTATAATGTCACACTAGAACTCACTACTGAATGTACACATAATTGCATCATAAACCGTAAGGCAAGTTACAAGGTGTAGGAGAAGAGAGAGAGAGAAAATACAGAGAAAGAAATAGAGATAGAGAGAAAGATGAGAGAGTCAGATGCATGTGGGATTACTGCCACCCGGCTTTCCCCCTAGCTCAGCTGACCATAATTCTCCCAGGAGGCAAGATGGGTTTTGGGAGTGGGCCCATCACTTCTGTAGGGCCTCAGAAGCAGCCGGATGAGACTCGCTCACCATAAGTCACCATTATTACAGTCTGAACCCCACAGTTCATCAGAACCCATGCAAGAGAGATGCTTATCTCAAGACCAGCTCAGAGCAACTGAGTTCGAGCCCAGGTAGGGAGCTCTCAGAGGCAGAAGTCACCGGGCATTCCTGGAGATGTAGCTGGGGTACCCCTTCCCCTCTATGGCCCGTCCCAGAGGCCTGGTGGCCCCACCCACGAACTGTCTCAGGGCTCTCGGCCATGATGCAGACTCAGATGCACGGGGATAGCTGTCATCCAGCTCTCCCCCTAGCTCAGCTGACCACGAGGCTCCCAGGAGGCAAGATGGATTTTGGGTGTTGGCTCATCACCTCTGTAGGGTCTCAGAAGCAGCCGGATGAAACTCACTCACCATGATAGCCACCGTTTTCATGGTCCAGACCCAATACATCAAACTAGTGGAACCAATCATGTTCTAGAATATATTACAATCTACAATGTGTGAAAAAGGGAAGAGAGAACGAGAGAGAGAAAGAGAGAAAGGAGATAAAGAACCTGCCATGGAGGCTGGCTAGGGGAAGGGGAGGGAGGTGGGGAATTGGTGATGGGAGATGGGCAGGGGTGGAGGGATGGGTGTTGGAACTCTGTAGAACCAAAATTCAAACATGAACATCTTGTAATTGTATATCTAATGGTGGTATAATAAAATATTTAAATTTTTTTTAAAATTGGGCAAGTGTACCATAGTTTCTTTATCCAATCATCTGTTCTCGGGGACTCAGGTTGTTTCCATATTCTGGCTATTGTGAATAGTGCTGCTATGAACATAGAAGTGCAGATGGGGAGCCAAAACAATAGTCCAGTGGGTAGGGCATTTACCTTGCACGTGGTCAGCCCATGCCGGCCCGGGTTTGATCCCAAGCATCCCATATGGTCCCCAAGCACCGCCAGGAGTAATTCCTGAGTGCAGAACCAGAAGTAACCCCTGAGTATTGCCGGGGTAACCCAAAAAGGCAAAAAAAAAAGTGCAGATGGTGTTTCTGCTGTGTATATTCCCAGGAGCAGTATTCTGGATCAGATGGGGGCTCAATTTCTAGTACATCTGCACAATGGAGTATTGTACAGCTGTTAGGAAAAAATGAAGTTATGAAATTTGCCTATAAATGGATGGACATGGAGAGTATTATGCTGAGTGAAATTAGTCAGAAGGAAAAGGACAGATATAGAATGCCTGCACTCATTTGCGGGATATAAAATAAATACAAAATAAATATAAAAGATATAAAATAGTATAATATTATTATCCAAGGCCAGGCAAAATATGGGCCAGGAGGACTTGTCAGTGGTTGGATCTACCACAAGTGTATAGGAGTCAGGGGATAATCAGTGTGTTAATAATTGTTGGAAATGGTAATGCCAGACTAGAACTGAGCATTGAATGTTAGCAAGGGATATACATGATAACTCCTAAATTTATGTATCAAAGCCACAATGTGTAAGAGAAGGGAGAGATAAAGAAGAAGGGGGAGGAGAAGGAGGAGGAGGAAGGGGAAGGGGAAGAAGAAGAAGAAGAAGAAGAAGAAGAAGAAGAAGAAGAAGAAGAAGAAGAAGAAGAAGAAGAAGAACAACAACAACAACAACAACAACAACAACAACAGCAACAACAACAACGAGTGTCTGGCATAGAGACAGGGAGAGAATCTGGGGACATTGGTGGTGGGAAATGTGCACTGGTGAAGAGATGGGTGCTGAAACACTATGACTGAAACCCAATCATGAACAGCTTTGTAATTGTATATATCACTGTGATATAATAAAAAAAAATTTAACAGGGCAGGTTGCACACTGGTGGAGGGATGGGTGCTTCAACATTGCATGACTTAAATGCAACCATGAACAGCTTTTTAATTGTCTAACCATGATGACATAATGAAAATTAAATAAAATACAAGTCATGGTATAACAAAAAATAGATATCAGGCAGGGTGTTTTCTTTCTGAAGTGTTGCTTAGGATGTTCACAGTGCAAACTGTTTCAAAGTCAATCCCCAACCCTCTTTGCAAACTTCTCTCTGCTTGCTCCTCATTCTCATCCTCACTCCTTACCTTACCTCCTCCTAATTAGTCAGTTCCTTCCTGGGACCCAGGAAGCAGCCCTCCTTCTCTGTGAATCTAAAGTCATTTCTTTCCCTCAGACAATACTTAAACCCCTTGCAGAGTGACTCTTCAATGTCAGAAGTGTTCAGCAGCTCTCTTGGAAGCAAACGAATCACCATCCTGAAAAATGTTCTCTTTGCCCCCATGGGCCAGTGTCCTTCTGGGTCCAGAGATCAGCAGCCCATTAGAAAAGCCTGCGGGTGCTCTTCCGTCAAACAAGCAGCCCTTGGGCTTCAACAGGGTCCCCTATAAAGGTGAAGGCAGCAGGCTGGAACTTTAGGCTGAGCTGCAGAGACACCTTGTGGCCATATCCAGTATGGCATGGAAATCCCTGGGCAGGCTGTCCCTCTTTGTGCTGTTTGTTTTGTTTTTTGATTTTTTTTTCCTACAAACTATGGAACAATGGATTTAAGACTATTTTGATCACTAAGAAATAAGACTTAAAGTTCACCATAGTTATTAGTACTATTTTTGTTCCTATGCCTAAATTTTTTTCTAACAATTTCCACTACATTACCCAAATCTTTGTCTCCCATGGAAACTTGATCAGGATTTTCCATACTCTTTAGGGTTTGTGCAATAATTTCCCTCAGTGAAAGTCAACTGGTGCATCCACTCTGGAGGGCTGCGTCAAGCAAGACCTCAGTAAACAACTTCTTTTAGGTCTCTCTCTCTCTCCTCTCTCTCTCTCTCTCTCTCTCTCTCTCTCTCTCTCTCTCTCTCTCTCCTGACTTCCTCTCCATCACCCCCTGCCTCACTCGTGTTCCATTTGCTAAATAACCTATATCTTAATCATAAAGCCAGTAGAAGAAACATCTGTGGACATTAATAAGATGAAATGAAATTAAAAGGTTATAATTTGGGAGGCATGTGATGAGAAGTT
>JAJIBD010016067.1:25000-41593 GCA_021461705.1 Cryptotis parvus | reverse complement strand
CTCAGGCCCAGACACTATGTACCAGGGCTTGGTGCCTATGTCCGCTCAGGCCCAGACACTATGTACTAAGGGCTTGGTGCCCATGTCCCTCTCAGGCCAGACACTATGTACCAGGGCTTGGTGCCTATGTCCGCTCAGGCCCAGACACTATGTACTAAGGGCTTGTGCCCATGTCCCTCTCAGATCCAGACACCACATACTAGGGCTTTGTGCCCGTGTCCACTCAGGCCCAGACACCATGTACTAAGGGCTTGGTGCCCATGTCCCTCTCAGGCCCAGACACTATGTACTAGGGCTTGGTGCTCATGTCCCTCTCAGATCCAGACATCACATACTAGGGCTTGGTGCCCGTGCCGCTCAGGCCCAGACACCATGTACTAAGGGCTTGGTGCCCATGTCTCTCTCAGGCCCAGACACCACATACTAGGGCTTGGTGCTCATGTCCTCTCAGGCACAGACACTCTGTACTAAGGGCTTGGTGCCCATGTCCGCTCAGGCCCAGACACCATGTACTAAGTGCTTGGTGTCCGTGTCCCTCTCAGGTCCATACACCACACACCTAGGGGCTTGGTGCCTGTGTCAGCTCAGGCCCAGACACCACGATTAAGGGCTTGGTGCCAGTCTCTCTCCCCTCTCCTTTATGATCTTCCTTTACCTCCTGTCCTTCCTCAGGACTAGGTCCTCGGTCTTCTCAGGAACCTGCCCTAGACACCTTCCATGGCTGTTGGTCGTGTGTACCTTTTCCTGTGAGGGCTACTCCAGGGTTTCTGAATGTCCGTTTGGCCTCCACTTGGAAGTCATAAGGGATCTTAATTTTAAAATCTAAATGGAACATTTGGTCCCTCTCTCACTCCAAATCTGTTTGCATTGTCTTTTAGTAAATCTGCCACTCAGTTCTTTAATATCAACAATCTAGAAGTAAAGTGGAACTTCAACCAAATCAGCCAAAGTTGAAATATAAAAAAGGAAAAGAAACTGTAAATATAAAGTCAAGAGTATCAATGTATTAATTACACTAAATGTAAAAAGATGGAATTTCTCTACCAAAGAAGACAGATTGTCTGAGTATGTTAAAAAATATGGCCAAATGCTGTTTACAAGAAATACTCCCCAAACAAGGTAACAAAGAAGACAGAAAAAGCAATAGGCAAAGCTGTAGCAAGTAAATGCAAAGGGAAAGCTTGGAGCAGTCATCCAACCAAAACTAACATCAAGGCCGCAAGCATGAAATGCTGGGAGGGAAGACACAGTCTGGTAAGTGACTACTGAAACAAAAATACGATCAAAAACCTGAAATTGCAAATCACCTAATAATGGAAACAAGAATTTAGTGTATGTGACATAGACTTATGGGTCACAGTTGTATGCAGAGGAGCATATTTCAATTTTTTAAATTGAAAATTTAAATATTTCAATTTTTTAAAAAGGCAAATCAAATGCATTAGTTACTTAACCTTAAAAAAGGGAAAGGAAAAGAATAGACAGGAGATAGAAGGAATAAAGAAAATTAAAATCAGAAATAAATTAAATAGAAAATACAAAAAGAATGGAAAAGATAATTAAAAAATCAAGCCCACATCAGATTCTTTGAAGACTAATAGAAAGATGAATCATTCCAGATAAAACCAGGTTAAGGAGAAAAGAAATAAAAAATATACAATATTAGGTGTAAGGGAAAAAATATATATATACATAAATGCAAATACATACACATATATCACAGGCATATGAAAGTTGAATAATTTATGGATAAGTTTTTTAGATGAAAAGACAAATCAAGGAAATAAATATTTATAGAACAATGGAAAATCATGAAGCTTAAACATATCTACTGAAATTATTAATAGGCCAATAACCAGAGGATATTTAAACAGAATAGTACAGCAGGTATGTGCTTGCCTTGCATGTGGCCAAACGAGGGTTGATCCCTAAGGACCCCCCACAAGGAGTGATGCTGGAGCAGAGCCAGGGGTAAGCCCTGAGCACTGCTGGGTGTGGTCCACAAACCACAAAAAACCACAAATGAATAAATAACAAAAAGGAAATAAAAATAAATGAAGGCCTGGAGAGATAGTTCAGGGGCAAAGGAGCTTGTCTTACATCCCACCCTAGTTCTATTCCTGGCACCAAAGGTATTCCCCTGAGCACTGCCAGGCATCACTCCTGAGCATTTCCAGGTGTGACTCTGCAAATAGAAAAAAATGAGAAGATATGAAAAATTTTGTCATTAAAATATAAGATAACATGTGCTTCTGAAATTCTTCTGGGCATATTTCCCACAGGATTCAAACTAGGCCTTGAAGAATTATTTGTACATTTGGGTTGATGGCAGTATTATTTACAATGATCATAAGGTAGAAGCAACTCTAATGTCTATCAATGGATAAGTGAATAAATAAATGTGGCATATACCTATGATAAAATATTATTTAGCTTCCCAAAGGAAATTCTGATGTATGCGACAATATAAATGACTCTCAAAGCCATTATACTAAGTGAAATAAGCAAGTCAGAAAAGCTCCAAATACTTTATGGAGCTACGTCCTCTAGGTAGTCAAATTCAGTGAGGCAGAAAGTAAAAACAGAGGTTGCCAATGACAGGGGTTAAGGGAAAGGGAAATGAAGAACTTCACCTATAGACAGTTTCAGTTTTGCAAGATAAAAAGGTTCTGTTTGTAGGCAGTATGAATGTACTTAATACTGTAAACTGTGCACTCAAGAGTTCAAGAGTGGTTGAGATGGTGAATTTTTATGTGGATTTTGACCATCATTATTCATAAAATTAAAAAAGTATCACAAGCCAGGGTTCTGTTGAAAGCAAGTTTTGATGAGGAAGGGAATTTGAGTCACACTTCTGTGACTCTTTGGGGTTTCTTCCTCTCTCTGTGCTCAGGGATCACTCCTGGCCATGCTCAGAGGATCATATGCAGTGCTGAGAATGGAGTCTGGGTCACCTACCTTCAAGGGAGTGTCCTATCCTTGGTTCTGTCTCTCTGGTCTCAGGAAGGGTTATCTTGAGGTGATTAAGGTCAGTGAAACAAGTCAGGAGGTGGCAAACAATTATCCTCATGAATGAAGACAATAAAGAAAGTGGAGTGGCTGAAAACAAACAAAAATTACCAATAGCAGCAACAAAATCAATTCCTAGACTCAGCGAAAACTGGTGGTAACCAAAGAGAAATAGGCAGTAACTGGGTGGGAGAATGGGCGAGGGTCATTTTTTGGGAGCAGGGTGACACAGGAATTTTGATGGTGGAGTGGGGAGAATTATATAAACACAGAGGTGTGAAAGAAGACTCTGGAAATGTCATCATATTATAAATCAATAATAAAATAATTTCTATATTGCAATATTATGCGAAGTTTAATAACCATCTATAAAATGAATGGTTAGTTGTAAAGGAACGGAATCCATCGAAAGGAAGCAAGCAAGCTCAGAACCCTGTGTTCTAACCCAGTGCTGGCACTAAAGTTGCTTGTCTTCAACGCCGCCCTCCAAGACAAAAGTCAGTTTTCACATTTGTAAGACTGTCAGTAAGATGTTTACTCTGAGAACTTACCCAAACAGTGTACAATTTAAGATTTAAACACACACACACACACACACACATAAGTGACTTAATGTTAATTAGATCACTTAAGAGAAGAAAAAAAGGTTGAAAATCTCCTAGTTTGTTTTTATAAACAAGCATTTTCTTAATTCCTAAATCTTTAGGACTGAATTAAAACTGAAAGAAAGAAGTGACAGACCAGTTTTTAAAAAAAGAGCTATTTGTAAATAAAATAATAGCTTACTGGATACAGGGAAACAAAAAAATTTTCCAAGCAAAGAACTTGTTTTAAGACCACAAACATGATGAAATCTTTCATTTTAAGTCAAGAAATCTTTCACTCTAAGTCAGTATACCAACAAATAAAGAAAACAAAAATATGATTATGGTAACAGGGTGGCAAAATCATTTGATAAAATTCAACAAATATTCCTAATAAAATATTAAACAATGCAGAAATAGTAGAAAAGTACTTTAGTTTGATTGACAGTTTATCAAAACCTAATAACAAGTTTATTAATAATGATTTTCAGAAATTGGGAATAAAGCAGGATACTCATTTTAGTCACTATTATTCAACATTTTTTGAGATTTTAATTAGTTTAATAAAACAAAAATGTACTGCAGAAAAAAAAAGTTGTTGGGGCAGGAGTGAAAGTACAGTGCCAACCTGGGTTCTATCCCTAGCATCCAGTATGATATCTCCAGCCCACCAGGAGAATCCCTGAGCAGAGTCAAAAGTAAACCCGAGAAGCACTGGGGGTGCTTCTTATTCACAAAAGAATAAATAGCTGTTAACTAAAGAATTTTAAAAAAATGTGACTATGCCAATAAAATTCAATTTAAAAAACAATTATAATTAATTAGATGATTGAAAAGGTGGCTAAATATAAATTAAAAAAAGGAGAAATATATAAGCTTTTTTAAAAACATGGTATTATAATAAAAATGACAATGAAGAAATAGATCATTTGCAATGACAACAGATACTCAGGAATATTAGAAACAACTATCACGAGTTCAGGTTCTCAGGTTCTTTGAAGAAAGTCATGGGATTATATATATATATATATATTTTTTTTTTAACTTGTGTGAATATTTATTTATTTATTTATTTTTTAACATTTTATTATACCACCGTGAGATATACAATTACAATGCTGTTCACGCTTGGGGGTGTCGGTCACACAGTGTTCCAGCACCCCGCCCTCCACCAGTGCCCCCAGCCACCACCCATGTCCCCAATTCCCTTCCCCCCTTCCACATCCTGCCTAAATGGCAGGTTCTTTATCTCCTCTCCTCTCCTCTCTCTCTCTCCTCCTTCTCCCACATTGTACACTTCTAAGTGCACTACGTACACTTAGAAGCCAACATTTGCATTTTTTGGTCTGTATTTAATGCTCAGTTCTATGTTAGCATCAGAACTTTAGACATTTATTCACACATGTTCCCTTCTCTTATCTAAACCAACCTCTGACTCCCATCGCTTGTAGTAATTTCCACTTTCGGTAAGATCACCCTAGTATATTTATGTCATGCAAATAAATGCAGTCATTCTATGTCTCTCTCTTTCCTTCTGACTAATTTCACTCAACATGATTCTTTCCATATCCATCCACTTATAGCAAAATTTCATAACTTCATTTTTTCTGACAGCTGCATAGTATTCCATTGTGTAGATATACCACAGTTTCTTTATCCAGTTATCAGTTCTCGGGCATACTGGTTGTTTCCAGGTTCTGGCTATTGTGAATAGTGCTGCTATGAAAATAAAAGTGCGGATTGTGTTTCCGCTGTGTGTTTTTGGCTTTCCAGGGTATATTCCCAAGAGCGGTATGGCTGGGTCAAAGGGGAGCTCAATTTCTAGTCTTTGGAGGAATGTCCATATTGTTTTCCAGAAAGGTTGTACAAGTCGACATTCCCACCAACAGTGTATGAGAGTCCCCTTTCAGTCATGGGATTATATTAAAAGTGTAAGCACTCATGAAAGAGCAACGCTGTAAAGAAATTTTTATTAGCTTCCATTTCAGAGTTAATATGGATTTAATGCAATTTCTGTTAGAATCCCAAATAATAAATGTTCTTTCAGAATTAAAAGAAATTATTTTAAAGGGTCTTTGAAAAATAAATACCTGAGGTTAGTAAAGAAAACACAAAAATACTGACTAGTTGAAGAGAACTTGCATTGTTAGGTAATAAAAATACTTCAAAGCCATTATGATCTGATCAGTATGGTATAAGCTAAGGAGCAATGTATACGAGGAATAGGAAGTCAATAAAAGTTCCAAATGTAGAAAGAAATTTGATATACAGTAGGATTAGAATTCTCAGAGAAAATGATAATGAATTGTCCTTTGATCAGAATAACCATTTATTTGAGGAAATTGACAAATAAGCCAGGAAGCAATGGGAAAATGCTCAACATCATTGGAAATGTGCATTTCACCACTCTGTGATGCAACTTCCCACCCAAAAGGGAACTGGTCAAAAGCTGGTAATAATCAATGTTATTAAGGATATGGAGAAACAATTCTCAGACATTGCTGGTGGAAATATGAAACAAAGAAGCCTCTTTGACGTTGTCTGGTAGTTACCCAAAAATTAAACATGGAACCACTATCAGACCCATCAGCTAAAATTGCAGCTACATATCCACATGAATTAAAGCATGCAGACGCCAATGCTTATATACACTAATGCTTATAATGCATCCTACACATCATAGCCAGAAGTTGAGGAGAAATGAAATGCCCATCAGCTGATGAATGACTGCTGCTTGGTCTTCGAAAAGAAGTATATACTGATACATGTCGCACAACTTTGAGATCTTCACGCTGCATAAAAGAAGGGAGTCACAAAGACAAGTTATATGACTCCACCCATACAAAAAGTGAAAAATAGGCGAATCTATAAGACAGAAAGCAAATTAGAGGGTTGCAGGTTCTGGGCCAAGAGGGGAGAATGCTGAAAGGGACTCCTTTATTAGGCCATAAGACATTCTAACACTGACCATGGCCATCAGAGAACTGTAATATACTCAAGTGCATGGAATTGTGGATTTCAAATAGGTGAATTGTACGATGTAAATTACTTTTTCAATAAAATATGACACTGTTATAACTGATTATTCACCTGGAAGAAATAAATAGCATCTTTGCCTCTGCTAAAAATACGGATTAGATACAAGTAGGCTAGAGATTTTAGTATAAAAAGTGGGACAATTACAAATATTAGCAGAAATATTATTTATTTGTGGTTTGTTTATTTTGGGGCTACACATGGCTGTGCTCAGTTTATTCCTGGTCTGCACTCAGATATTGCCACCAGGCTTGGGGAACCACAGAGGATGAGAGGAATCAAACTAGGGTCAGCTGCATACAAGGCAAGCATCCCACCAGCTGTATTACTTGCTCCAGTCCTATTTGTAGGATTTTAACAGAAAAGTGACTAAATTTAGATAATAGAGCATGAATAAATTTGGAAGCTAGCCCTGCAAAAGTAACCAAGATAAAGCACAGAGTTGTTTATTTTGATTTTCAAAACTTCTATAGAAACCCATAACAAAAAATCCCAATAATTTACTGTAAAAATACAGAATATATAACACTAAAAGAAAAGCATGCCATCTATACAAAGACACTCTATAAATTGCCAAGAGAAAAACAAGCACCTAAAAGAAAAATTGGAAAAGGGTAATTTTAAAAAGGTCATTTAAAACAGGGTCTAATTGTTGGAAATGATAATACCAGCCTAGAACTGAGCATTGAAAGTAGGCAAAGGGATATACATGATAACCTCTAAATGTATATATTGCAAGCCACAATGTGTAAGAGAAGGAACGGGGGTTGGTGGGAGGGAGAAGAGCAAAGTGCCTGGCATAGAGGCAGGCAGGGGAGGGAATCAGGGGACATTGGTGGTGGGTGCTGGAACACTGTATGACTGAAACCCAAATAGGAACATTTTTAACTGTATATCTCATGGTGATATAATAATGATTAAAAAAAGAAAACAAGCAAAAGAACCCAGGATCACTTAAATGTCTAATTAAATGCTTATCCTTACTATTGGACAGATGTCTTGATCACTTGATCACTTGAATCCCAGTTATTCATCGATTTGCTCGAGTGGCGCCAGTAACATTTCCATTGGACGCTATCACGTGCCAATGTAGCCCAATGGCATCTGGTTGATTCAGGGATACGAAGAGCCTCAAACCGTTCCTTCAGTGCCTTTACAAGGAAGTCAGACCATCTTGTAGGTGGGCGGCCACGTGATCTTTTGACATCCCGTGGAATCCAGTCAGTAACGGCTCTAGTCCAGCAGTTGTCTCCAAATCGCATTACATGTCCAGCCCATCTGATTTTCGATGCCTTGGCAAACGAGACAGCATCCCTGATTCTGGAATAGCGACGGAGGTCAGAACTCCAGATTCCTTCTCTCACTTGAGTGAGGCGTGATATTCCAAGCATAGCTCTTCGATTCCTCTCTGGGAGACCCAAATAGCATTCTCATCCTGCTTTCATAGGGCCCAGGTCTCTGAGGCATATGCTAATGCAGGGAGAACGGTGGAGTCAAAGAGATGTGCCTGGAGCCGGAGGTTCTTTGTCCTTTTAGCTACTTCTTGGATGCCTTTGAAGGCATTCCATGCCGCTCTCTTCCTCCTGCGCAGCTCAGGTTTTAGGTCGCTCATCATGTTGACTTCTCGACCTAGGTACACATAACTGCTGCATTCAGAGATGTTTGTTCCATTGAGAGTGAATGGGGCCTCAGGAACTAGTTCATTCTTCATGAAACAGATGTCTATTAAAGCAGAATAAGTTTTCATTACTTCATTCACACAACTACCAAGAAAGATGAATGAATGTGTGGGCCCTGTCTGAAGGTGGACCTCTGGAGCAGTTGGACTGATGTGTCTGTCTGATGTTACTCCATCACAGGGTGGCCTGTGCCCTCAGGCCTAGGTTAGGCCCTGTGAAAGACTTCGAGGCCCCCATGCTTTTCATCCCAAGCTCTTATCACAATGATCCAGTTAATAGTTACTTGCATAATTATTTGTGTGACAGGAATAGAAGAAAAACTATTGTGCTATAAAGGCTGGGATCTTCTCCAGCCCCCGCTTGAAGAGAAATGGGTCAGAGTAGAAGACCCCGAGGGCTACTCTAACTCACATTCTGGACTTTCTACAGCCCCCTCACATTCACCCCACACAGCTGCATCAGACTTTACCTCTATTCTAAGCCATCTAGCTGGTTGCTTCTTCTGAATCTGTTCTAACAAAGCTTTGGGATTACAGGTCCCCCAGATCACTGAGCAAAACACAGTGGTACTAGGGAACTCTGGTGACCCCCAAATGATTGATTTCTGCACCTCCTGCCCTTCAGAGCACCTTTACCAAGGGGGTTCTCAGGGAGCCATGGACTTTTAATACAAGCTGCAGCTTCAGAACCTCCTCAGAATGCCCATTTCTGCATGATTAGGACCCCCTATTTTCTCTCCACTGCCTTCTCATTACCAGCCTCCCCCAACCCTGCCCCAGGAATGGGAGAGACCTGGAGTGACCTGGGGCTGGGTCTCTGCGGCCAGGGGTTCTGGAGGCTGGTACTGGTGCAAGGGCTTCACAGATTCCGAGTCACTGGTCCATGGGGCTCAGCACCATGACTCATGCCAGCAAACAAACCTTCCCCACAAGCTCCCTGAATGACACACCCACATGCAGGTGGGCCCCTCGGAGCTATGGCCACATGCCCCAACAGCTCACGCGCCTCAGAGCAGTCCTGGATACTGCAGCAGGAGTCCAGGTGTAAGGAGCTGCTGCGGAGCACGCCTGCTCTGCTCCCCCGCTCTCTGTTCTGGAGGGCATCTGGACGTGTCCCAGATCTAAGGGGACAAAGGGCTTTTACCTCTCCTAGTACCCCAGTGACTGAGATGTCCCGCCAGCTCCCCACAGGACAGATTCAGAGAAACCTGCCGCCTGGAAGCTCTGCCAGGACTGCTCTGCCCACCCCCTGGCTGGGTTGCTGTAATGCTTTGAGACTCATACTCAGGTCACCGGATGGTGAGTCACAAAGATATTTGAGTCCTGGAGCGTTTAGCTGGTCTCCACTCAGTGCCGGTGCTCTTGTGAGATGAGTCTGGTCATGGCAGTCTGCTGGTTCAAGTCCTGCAAGCCGGCACGAAACCCTGGGGATTCGCAGGTGTCCTGACGGCTGCTCAGACCAGAATACAGATTCTGCTTCCAACTCTACCTTTTTTTTTCAGAGGGAGATGGTACAACCAGTGGTGCTGGGAGCCATCAGTGCCAGTGAAAGAAACCAGCCTCCTGCATGCAAGATGTGAGTTCAGCCTGTGAGGTTCTCTCTTTGGGACTCAGCTCCACCATGAGCTCAGCCTGCTGGGTTCTCTCTCTGGGACTCAGCTCCACCATGAACTCACGTGCTGGGTTCTCTCTCTGGGACTCAGCTCCACCTTTCTGTGTTTTTTATTTTTTGGGCCACACAGATTGGTGCCCATTCCCTTTCTGTATCAGACCATTAACCATCCAGGTCCCATGGGGCAGAGCCCTGGGTATAGACAAGCCTGTCTCCTGTCTGCCACCTGCTGATGCAGCTGGACATTGCAGCCACACCTGCAACTCCTCGAGGGCAGAAAAAGGACTGAGTGCCCTGGGATGAACCCAGAGCCACGGCAGAGCCTGGTAAGCTACCCGTGGTGTATCCGATATACCAAAAACAGTAACAATATCCAGTCATCAGTTCTCGGCACTCTGGTTGTTTCCAGATTCTGGCTATTGTGAATAGCGCTGCTAGGAAAATAAAAGTGCAAATGGCGTTTCTGCTGTGTGTTTTTGACTTCCCAGGGATATCTCCAGGAGAGGTATGGCTGGGTCAAATGGGAGCTCAATTTCTAGTTTTTGGAGGAAGAGACTAGATTGTTTTCCAAAAAGTTGTTCCATATTATTCCATATTGTTTTCCAAAAAGGTTGTATATCAGTGGACATTCCCACTAACAATGGATGAGAGTCCCCTTTTCCCCGCATCCAAGACAGCATTTGTTCTTGCCAGTCTCTGTGGTGTGAGATGATACCTCATTGTTGTTTTGATTTGCATCTCTCTGATAATTAGTGATGATGAGAATTTTTCATATGTCTTTGGCCATTTGAATTTCTTCCTTGTCAGTTTCTGTTCATTTATTCTCCCCATTTTTTGATGGGGTTGGCTGTTTTCTTCTTGTAAAGTTCTACCAGTGCCTGATATATCCTGGATATTAATCCTATATCAGATGGGTATTGGGTGAATATTCTTTCCCATTCTGTGGATTGTCTTTGTATGTTGGTCAGTGTTTCTTTTGAGATGAAGAAGCTTTTTAGTTTTATGTAGCCACATATGTTTATCTTTGCTTCTAGTTGCTTTGTTAGTGGTGTTTCATCTTTGAGATGCCTTTAGCTTCAATGTCGTGGGAGGGTTTTTCCTATATTTTCTTCTACATACTTTGTGGGTTCATGTCTGATATTGAGATCTTTAATCCATTTTGATCTGATTTTTGTGCATGGTGTTAGACAGAGGTCCAAATTCATTTTTTACATGTATCTGCCCAGTTTTCCCAGCATCACTTGTTGAAGAGGCTTTCCTTGCTCCATTTTGTACTTTTTGCTCCTTTATTGAAGATTAAATGATCATATATTTGAGGCTGGGTGTCAGGATACTCAACTCTATTCCATAGGTTCACAGGTCTGTTTTTATTTCAATACCATGCTGTTTTAATTACTACCCCTTTGTAGTACAGTTTGAAGTTGGGAAAGGTGATGCCTCCGATCTTCTTTGGTATATCTTTGTGGCAAACTTTGGTACATCTACACAACTTTAGTACATCTACACAACTTTTGTACATCTTGAAACTTTAGTACATCTACACAATGTAATACTATGCAGCTGTTAGGAAAAATGAAGGTACAAAATTTGCTTATAAATGAATGGACATGAAGAGGATCATGTTGAGTGAAATTAGCCAGAAGGAAAAAGACAGATATAGAATGATGGCATTTATTTATTTATTTGCATGATATATATTTATACACATGTGTATATATATATATATATATATATATATATATATATCACTTGTATCACTTGTCTTCCCGTTGTTCATCGATTTGTCTCGAGCGGGCACCAGTAACATCTCCATACATCTTGTCACATGCTAGTGTAGCCCAAGGGCATCTGCTCGCTCCCAGGAACACGAAGAGCCTCAAACCATTCCTTCAGGTCATGGGAATGAGGTCTATAATTGTTACTGGTTTTTGGTATATCAAATACAACATGTAGCTTGCCAGGCTCTGCTGTGTAGGTGGGATACTAGTAGGCTCTCATCTCGTGCAGTTATTGATGAACCGCACAGGGGAGAGATCCGCTTTTCTGCTGGATGGAGCTCTAATGAGCTGTAGAGTCTGGAATATACATGTATATGTATCTATGATGAATATATATATATATATGTGTATATATCACTCGTCACTTGTCTTCCTGTTGTTGATCAATTTGCTTGAGCAGACACCAGTAACTTCTTCATACGTCCTGTCACATGCTAGTGTAGCCCAAGGGCATCTGCTCACCCAGGTATATGAAGAGCCTCAAACCATTCCTTTAGGTCATGGGAATGTGGTCTATAATTGTTACCGGTTTTTGGCATATCAAATATGACACAGGTAGCTTGCCAGGCTCTGCCTTGCAGGTAGGGATACTCTTGTCGCCTCCAATCTTGTGCATTTATTGATGAACTGGGGAAAGATCAGTTTTTCTGCTGCGTGGAGCTCTGATGAGCTCTGTAGTCTGGATGTTGAAAATACGACTCTCATGGTGTAGGGGTTCATCTGGCTTCTTGTGAGGCTCTGCTGGGATGGTGGCCCAGGCCTAGAACCTGCTTTCCCTCCTGGGCACCTCATGACCAGCTGGGCACAGGGAGAGCTGGTAGCAGCTCTGGCCCATGTATATTTATAGTATGATACCGATATCCAAAGTCAGGCAAAACATGCATCAGAAGGTCTTGTCAAAGTGGAATTTACCACAAATGTGTGGGAGTCAGAGGTTAGGTAAGACAGAGAAGGGAACAGTGTGCTAATAATTGTCGAAAGTGATAATAACAGCCTAGAACTGAGCATTGAATATAGGCAAAAAGATATACATGATAACCTCTAAATGTATGTATTGCAATCCACAATGTACAAGAGAAGGAAGAGAGAAAGAGAGAGAGAAAGAGAGAGAGAAAAGAATAAAGAGCCTGCCATAGAGGCAGGCTAGGGGAGGAGGGAGGGAATCCGTGACATTGGTGGTGGGAAACGGAACTAGTGGAGGGATGTCATTGTATGACCGAAACCCAAACATAAACATCTTTGTAATTGTATATCTCATGATGGTATATAAAATATTAAAAAACCCAGTAACAATAACGGACCTCATTCCCAACAAATGGAGATATTACTGGTGCCCACCAGAGCAAATCAATGAACAACGGGAAGACAAGTGAGAAGTGACAAGTGACAGATTGGTGTTTAGGGCTTACTCCTGGTTCTGTGCTTAGGGATCACTTCTGGCAGGCTCAGGAACTTGGGATTGAACCCATGCTGACCAGTTGCAAGATAAATGCCCTACCTGCTGTACTGTTGGTCTTTCCCCACCCCCATCTGCCTCCAGCTCTATTTCTTAGAGATCTTGGTCAAGACCCTCTACCAGCTTGGCAGACTCCATCCAGTCTCTGGTCTTCCTTTCTGCACAGCTGGAGACCAGCCTCCCTGAAGATATGTCCTATTTATTTTCACTCAAAGGCAGGGGAAAAGTTCCATATGCTTCTCTTGATTATAGGGAAGTTGCTTGACTCCCAACCCAAGCTATAAGTTGGATGTTTTAGAACCTGGATTTCACTATGCCAAAAGCATAACATCCTAAGGGATACTGCAAAAGAGGGAAGGGAGTTGGGTCCTTGAGTCACATATAGCAATCTGGGCTTTTTATCTCCTGTGATGACAGAGAGGGAAAGTCCCATTTTACTCAAGCCGCTGCGGTCTGGGGTCTGTTCCTCACAGTAGTCTTGCTTTCTCTCATACACTTGCCATATTCTTCGTTAGTAAGGAAGATACCATAGTTCCTTCCACGTCACAGATTTCCAGGATAGAGATGTAGCTCAGCAAAAGAACACTCAGAACACTTGCCTTTCATGTGTGAGATCCTGTGTGTGATCCTTCATCTGTGAGGCCCTGGGTGTGATCCTTCATGTGTGAGGCCCTAGGTATGATCCTTCATGTGTGAGGCCCTGGGTGTGATCCTTCATGTGGGGACCCTAGATGTGATCCTTCATGTGGGAGACCCTGGGTGTGATCCTCATGTGTGAAGCCCTAGGTGTGATACTTCATGTGTGAGGCCCTGGGTGTGATCCTTCATGTGTGAGGCCCTAGGTATGATCCTTCATGTGTGAGGCCCTGGGTGTGATCCTTTATGTGGGGACCCTAGATGTGATCCTTCATATGGAGACCCTGGGTGTGATCCTCATGTGTAAGGCCCTAGGTGTGATACTTCATGTGTGAGGCCCTGGGTATGATTCCTTCATGTGTGAGACCTGGGTGTGATTCTTCATGTGGGGACCTAGGTGTGATCCTTCATGTGTGAGGCCCTGGGTGTGATCCTTCATGTGGGGACCCTAGGTGTGATCTTCATGTGTGAGACCCTAGGTGTGATCCTTAGTGTGAGGCCCTGGGTATGATCCTTCATGTGTGAGACCCTGGGTGTGATCCACAGGACCCCCACTGCCTTTCATGTGTGAGGCTCTGGGTGTGAGTCATCAGACACCCCCACCCACCCACATACACACATACATACATACACAACTCCCTTAATAGCCTACTTTGGGTCATGGGAGAAAAGATATGCAGAAACATCCAAAGGAGAAACAAGGACCAAGCAAGGGGACTCAGGTGAACTCCTAGTGATTCGGGCCTCCTGTTAGTCCAGTCAGGTATTAATCCTTAAGTACCCTTGACCGGGTCTGCCCAAACACTCCAAAATTGGTTCAGGCAGGGCCCGCGATCTCACTCTTCTTTGAAACTAGTAGATTACAGTCACTGAACTTGAAGAATTGGTTGAGGTTTAGAGGACAAAGAAAATTCAGGGAGCTGAGTTTTCCAAACACTATTCCATAGGACCCTGAGAATGGGTTTTAGCTAAAGTGATACCCTCAGACCTTATGCCTTGCCTTGGGGCTTGGCCCAAATACTGAGCATCTCTGAGAGCAATATAACACAAAAGTTGTGCCCTACAGGTCAATACCCAGTTTGTCCGAGCTCAACTTGACTTTGAATATTACCTTAAAAAGTGATTCTAACAGGAGCTGGTAGATATTGGCCTAGAACAAAAGGCCTAGGATAAGTCCAACTCTGCTCAGACCGACAGGACCATGTCAAAGAGTTGATGTGGGGCTGAGACTTATCCTGTGTTCCACTTGTCTGCAATCAGCAGTGTTTTGTGCCTCCTTTCATCAGGCTCCCTGTTGGCCATGGTTGGAGTTCATGGTGACTGTAAGAGACAACTGTGGGATGTATGTTTAGCATTTTCCATGTCTGTTTGCTGTTGTTTTGTTGATGTTATTTTGATTTGGAGTCAGCCAGCAAAGCTCAGGACTTCCTCCTGGCTCTGCACTCAGAGATCACTCCTAATGGGACTCAGGAGGCCATATGTGGTGCCAGGGATCGAGCCTAGGTCAGGAGCACGCAAGTCAGGTGTCTTACCCCTGTCCTGACCCAGGGTCCTCCAATTCTGTGTGGGGACATCCATTATTCTATTTATATGTCTCTGCAAGATGAATAGCCCCATGAACCTGATCCATCCTGGAATGGGCCCTTGACTCAAACAAGGCCAGTGGATCTGACCCCAAGAGTTTTGTGCTTAGGATCAAGAGAGTTGGAGTTAGTCATTTTTTTGGTGGTTGAAACTGTAATATTGCAAAATCAAGATTCATAATCTCCGCTATGCAGACTTAAAGCCTCTGGGGAGAAATAGACCAAAGCAGCATGAAGATATAAGCAGAGACAGCTGAGAAGCATAGGCCCAAAAGCTCTCTGTTTCCCAATTCTTCATCTCCCCCTTGAAGTCTAGATCCATTCTTGCCTTTCTTTTTTAGACTGGATGTTTTAAGAGTACTTTGAAGTTCTGTCACTTGCATTTAACAGAAATGCAACAGACACACTTCTGTTATGGAAGGCACATAGGTGGGCACTCTGAGGGAAGAGCAGGGACCCCTTCCCATCTGGGTTGGGACTCAAAAGCATTTACCTGGAAAGGGAATATGAGAAGGTTGTAGCGGCATACCTATGGTCCTGCCTGCTCAGGACATATATGTGATATTACATATAAGCGAAGAGCATGTTGTCTAAGCTCCTTAAGCCAACATTTTAAAGCGGTCTAAGTCTGGTTTCTCTTCTTTCTTCCTCTGGCAGAAATATCCAGCTTCAGCTATGGCTTCTCTGTTTAGTCATGTCTGACATGTCTTCATTTCTCTTCCTCCAGAAAGGTTTTTCATGCTAATCTATGTTCTTGCTGGTTTCCCAGTGCCCATTTTACTCTTTTCCTTGGGAGAGATCCAACTATAGGTTAATCAGAACAGTAGGCCCTCATACATTCAGTACTTTACAAATGAAATATTCTTATTAATAAAATGTTTTCTATAGCATAGGTTAGCCCAGGGCTGGCCTATATGAAGTGTAGGTAAGTAGATAGATGAGCAGTTGATAATTAGAATGTTGACGGGTAGATGGGTCATGGCATGTCCAACAAGTAAATAAGGAAAATGGCTAGAAGGATGGACAGGTGTCTAGATGGATGGACAGATAGATAGATGGATGGACAGATGGATAGATGGGTGGACAGTTGGTTAGATGGGTGGACAGATAAATAGATGGATGGACAGGTGGCTAGATGGGTGGGCAGGTGGCTAGATAGATGGGCAGATGGATAGATGGGTGGACAGGTGGCTAGATGGATGGGCAGGTGGCTAGATGGAT
>JAJIBD010016067.1:0-22500 GCA_021461705.1 Cryptotis parvus | reverse complement strand
TGGTTCTATCTTACTTTTCTTCCAAGACTTGCTGAGCTCTATCCTACTTTTTCTGTCTTCCCTCTCACATTGGTCTCAGCTCTTGCCTCTGAACTCTTATGCCTGTCTCTTACCACTGCTTGCTCCTCCTGTCCAGCACAAGTCAGCACAGAGCAGGTGTTGAATGGATTTTTGTCCATTCACTCTTTGTCAAGCTCTTCTAATACCAGTAGTCTCAGATTAGGAGCAGGGTCATGGACTCAAATACCAACTCTGATTCTTATAAGTAGTGTGAGCTATGTCTTTGGACAAATTCACTACTCTGGACTCCAGCTTCCTCATGGTAGAATAGGGCCATTGTGGTTTGCACCACAGAGTATTGTCTCATGAATAAGCTGCCTCAACACAAAGCAATCAATAAGCACAGAGGCTGATGCCCATGTCCAGGCATCAGTATTCCCACGGGCAGGCCCTGTGTAAGTCCCTGAGGTCTGAGATGAAGAACAGCACCGTAACAGACTCCAAGAGTTCTGTTAGGTCAGAGTAGAGGCTGCCCATTAGCTCCTGGTGGGTCCTGTCCCCGACCTTACCATGATCCCTCAGCTCCTGGTGGGTCCTGTCCCCCTACCTCAGCACGATCCCTCGGCTCCTGGTGGGTCCTGTCCCCCTATCTCAGCACGATCCCTCGGCTCCTGGTGGGTCCTGTCCCTTACGTCAGCACGATCCCTCTGTGTCTCTTCCAGTTTCTGCCTCACACAGCGGGGAGTTGGTGCTGTTAGGAACATTTGGGTTTCCGGCTCCAGGGAATGCTCTCCCATAAATGTAGACCATTATTGTCCTGCAGGGTCTCTGATGATCTACACGGAGGGATCTCCAATGATCTGTGGGCATGGGCTGTGCAAGGGGCCGGCTGCTTGTTCTCAGGGTGTTTGGCAGGTACTGTCTAGGCAAGAGCCATCAAAATACACATGGAGCACCTTGGGCATCAGGGTTGGGCTTTCAGCCGAAAGGTGAGGGCCATGTGAGGCCCAGGAAGTGGGTCTTTGGTCTCTTGCTTTGTGAGGATGTCTCCACTCAGGGGGAAGGTGGGGATGAGGGAGGAGGGAATGAAAGAAGCAGGGAGGAGAGGGGGGGGAGGTGAGAGGAGAAGATGGGTGGGGAGGAAGGAGAGAGGAGGTGGAGAGAGGGATGAGGAGAGAGGAGAGTGGAGGGTTAAGGAGAGAGACTACCTTTCAGTCCTGGGAGGCGACTCTCTTGCCTGAAAACAGGCCCTTCAGCCTCCATGTCCTTCAGCGAGGGCAGCACAGGTACCTGGGGCAGAGGCTGATAGAGTGGGCACTGGGGAGACAGGGCTGACTGCTGAGAGCATGGACTGAGCAGCAGAGCTTGGTTTGCCCCAAGAGGCCCCTCAGTTTCTGTGCCTTGAGCAGCTCCACGTCATGGGGTGGCCAGAAGCAGGATGAACTGTTTTCCAGGACACATCCTTCCAGCCTCGTGACACCAAGGGTGAAGTGCCGCACTCCTTTCAAATGGATGGAGGCTTTGTGGAGGCTCATCTGCCAATGCCTGGCGTTACTCCTGGTAGTGCTTGGGGAACCATATGAGACGACGGGGATTCAACTCAGGTCAGTTATGTGCAAGGCAAATCTTTACCTACTGTGCGACACTCTGATCCTTCTTCAAGACTTTCCAAACTGTTCTTACCGTCTCATTTCTCCAATACTACATCTGCTTCAGGAAACAAGCCAGCACCCTGCTTTCTATCATGGGTCTCAGCTGCTGGCCTGAGCTACCCCAGCCTGCCTCCCCTGGACCATGCAGCATTTCTGTCTGTTTTCTCATCTCTTTTACAGTAACCAAAGCTACTAACGCAGCAGTTGCCAGACCCTGAGGGCTTTCTCATGCTTCACAAAGTGGAGCCTGAAGTCCTCGCCAGGTCAAGAGGGCCCCACGTGGTCAAGGGGGCCCATCCGCCCATCTGACCTCCTTCACTCTCACACCAAGTCTCCCACTGTTCTGCAAACACCCAGGGCAGCCGTGTCCCCACTGGCCCCTTGATGCTCCGTGCCCCTGCTTAGTTACACACTTCCATTCCTTCAACCATGTTCCTCCTACTCTCTGGTCACCTTCTTCCCTCCCAGCTTCTCTCTTCCCCCTCTCTGAGATGACTTACAGAGTGTCTCATCCAGATACTGTGTAGTATTAGGAGTACCAGTTGAATAATGGCATAATAGCACTAGCAGAGCAGTAGTAGTCGAGGAGGAATAAAAGCAGTAGCAAGTATAGAAGCAGAGCAGTAGTGAGAGTACCAGAGTACCACTAGCAGCAGCAGCTGCAGTATTTGTGCCTGTTTTTCCCATCGCACGTGTTTTGGGACACACCGTGCTTTTTCCCTGAGGCATCTCCAGCCGGACACTTGCCGGTCACATTGAACATGGACCTGAGAGTCCTGTGAGGGAGGAATGGCCTGTCTCAGGTTTGTTTGAATGATGTATTTTTCACAAGAATGAGTCTTTGTTTACACAAAATTCAGGGTGTGACAGTGACTACTTTTCAGGTGTCTCCTGGCTAACCGCAGGGCTACCGGCTGCCAACAGGGCCTTCAGATATGGCCACCTGTTGGAGGGGAAGCAGGCAGGAATCTGGCTCTTCTCAGAGCTAAGGAATGAGGACCAGGTGCCCAAAAGACTCCCAGAGGAGCTGGAACTGCTCAGGGCACTCACTGGGGTTATGATGAACAAGGGGTCCAGAACCCACCGACACACACAGGCCCTGTTTAGGGTTCTGGTCCTGCCTTTGCCACTGACTTGTCCCAGAACACGCAAGACTTTGACCTTCTTGGAAGCTCAATGTGCCATCTCTTGCAAATCAAAACAACAATGAGATATCATCTCACACCACAGAGACTGGCACATATCCAAAAGAGCAAGGACAACAAATGCTGACGTGGATCTGGGGAGAAAGGAACTCTCTTCCATTGTTGGTGGGAATGTTGACTGGTACAGCCTTTTTGGAAAACAATATGGACATTCCTCCAAAGACTAGAAATTGAGCTCCCATTCAACTCAGTCATACCACTCCTGGGAATATACCCTGGGAAGCCAAAAACACAGTGCAGAAACACCATCTGCACTTTTTATTTTCATAGCAGCACTATTCACAATAGCCAGAATCTGGAAACAACCAGAGTTCCCGAGAATTCATGACTGGATAAAGAAACTTTGGTACATCTACACAATGGAATACTATGCAGCTGTTAGGAAAAATGAAGTTACGAAATCTGCCTATAAATGGATGGACATGGAGAGGATCATGTTGAGTGAAATTAGCCAGAAGGAAAAAACACAGATATAGAATGACTGCATTTATTTGCATGATATATATGTATATATATATATAGATGTATACACACACATATATGTGTGTGTGTGTGTATTATGATACCAATATCCAAGGTCAGGCAAAACATGGATCAGGAGATCTTATCAAAGGTGGAATCTACCACAAACGTGTGGGAGTCAGAGGTTAGGTAAGACAGAGAAGGGAACAGTGTGCTAATAATTGTTGAAGTAAAATGCTCAGCCTAGAACTGAGCATTGAATAGAAGCAAAAATATACACATGATAACCTCTAAAGATATATATATATATATATATATATATATATATTTTGCAATCCCCAATGTGTAAGAGAAGGAAGAGAGAAAGAGAGAGAGAGAGAGAGAGAGAGAGAGAGAAAAGAGATAAAGAACCTGCCATAGAGGCAGGCTAGGGGAGAGGGGAGGGAATCAGGGATATTGGTGGTGGGAAATGGGCACTGGTGAGGGATTGGTGCTGAAACACTGTATGACTGAAACCCAAACATGAACATCTTTGTAATTGTATATCTCACAGTGGTATAATAAAATATTTTTTTAAATGTGCCATCTCTGGGGCCAGGGCAATAGCACAGCGGGTAGGGAGTTTGCCTTGCGTGTGACAGACCCAGGTTCGATCCCCGGCATCCCATATGGTCCCCTGAGCACCGCCAGGAGTAATTCCTAAGTGCAGAGCCAGGAGTAACCCTGAGCATTGCTGGGTGTTACCCAATAAAAAAAAAAAAAGTGCCATTTCTGATATGGGCCTCAGTAAGCTCCAGGGCTGACTGATGGTGATCTGCTGACAGATGGGGAAACTGAGGTCCAGAGAATCTCCAAGAGTGGTCTGAGGTCATACCACAGCAGGAATGAACTGGCTCCAGGCCCTTGAACCCACCTTCAAGCCCCCTGCACCCTATGTTTACGCCTGTGATAGAGGGTAGGCCTGCCCAGGATCCTCTGGGGCATGTGCTGAATAAGCTCCTGGCAAGGGGAGGGAGTTGGGGACCTAAGGTCAAGCAGGAGGTGGCAGCCAAGCCAGTTTTCTTGCTTGGTCACTCCAGTTTCCTCTGTCACTTTCAGAGGTGGGGTTTGAGTCATTCTTTCATTCTTACATTCACCCACTCACCCAGACTATTTTCCAAGTTCCTTCTGTACACTTGTTATGACTAGGTGGTGTGCAGTGCTGGGAAGGAAAGCAGTGACCAAGTCAGACCAGCCCACCTGGCCTATGACCTAGTGGGAAGGATGAACACACCAGGGCTGAGTTCACCCACAAAGGTTTGAGGACAACTCTGGGGAAAAAAACCAAGGGGTGGACAATGGTGTGAGTGTCTCTGACTCACTGGGTGGCTGAGACCTGAAGGGCAAGAAGAATATCACTTGAGCAGAGGAAAAGCAAATACCAAGGCAGGGAGCATTGGGCTGTGATGGGGAACTGGAAGTAGGTTAGCCATCAGACTGAGTTCCTTTGTCTATGGGGGGCCTGACTCGAATCCCCCGCTCAGGTTCCCACCCCCTCCAACCTGGTCCTGAGTTCTAATTCAGAAATCCCTTGAGTACCACCAATTATGGCCCCAGAAGCAAACAAACAAGCAAAAAAGGTTGAAGTGGCCGAAGGTGGCATTTTGGGCACAAATTCAGCAAGGTAGCTGGAGAGGTAGGCAGGGTTAGGTCCTGGTGAGCTGGCTGTCCTATTGGAAGTGAGGTAAAAAGTCTTTAGGATCGCTCTCTAAAACCCAGCTCTCAAACTTTTGCTCTTATCAGTTTCGTCCTATGGGGGTGAGTGGGGTGGGAGAGTCTTTGCTCACGGCAGACAGAGGTTTAGAAGGAGGGGGCTGCCACAGGGGAAACTGCTTTGGTCCAAAGGGACGCAGATGAGTCCCAGCCAACCCCCAGGACCCCCCCCCCACAACATCCCAGGGGTGTTGCAGGAAACTGTGCCTGCAAGATGTCTAAGCCCCCACTCCTTGATTATATTAATGCCAAGATGTATTAAAGAAGCGTGGTAGAAATGCCATTCTAATTGTTTCGTACACACGCCACTGGGAGGGAACTGATTGGACACAGCTCACAGGCAGTATGTTAATACGCTATTTTCATACGATGATAGCTTTGCATAATCTCCCCTTCTCCCAGCTTTGCGGGGACCTGTTGTTAACCAAGCCCCAGGAGAGAGGGGGAAGGCAATTTGACTTCAAGTCCACTCCCCGCCACATTAATTAGTCATGTGGCTGGGGAAAGGTGTGCTCACTCAGTACAAAGTAGACTTTATAATTTATACACCAGCTGTTTCCGTCCATTCTCTCTGCCTGCCTCTAATGAAATCGTGTTACCAGAGAACTGACTGGCTTGAATTGAGCCTTTAATCCCATTGACCCTGGCCTGGCTGGTGGGGCCCAGGGGAGGGGGCTGAGGGTCTTTCAGCAAGTGGCTGTGATGAGAAGCCCCTGGCAGGCATGACCCTTCAGCCCCCAGCCCAGCCCGCAGGCCTACACAATGGAGTGGCTTGGCAAAGGAAAGGGGGGGTATGGGGGGTGGGGAGGAGGGGGGAGCTGCCTGACTGAGCAGCCCTCTGGGGGATCCCTGGAGGCTAGGATGGCTCACATTTATTGCCTCATCTTCTGAGATCCAGTGAAGCACAGCATTCTCATCTAGGTTGTTCCTTTACTTAGAGAACAGGCCAGGCCAGACTGCACAACCAATGAGCTAACTAACACTTGCTGTTCCGGCTGTGGGGACCTCCGGGAAAGCAGAGCCAAGAGAGCACAGGGGAAAATGCTGCTGCAGTGGGCCCTATGCCCATCCTGAGCCCCCAATCTAGATGACTGCCCTGACCCAGAGGCTGACCCAGAGTCTGGGGGTCCAGTTTGAGCAAGAGAGCAAGGGACCGACCAGGGCACAGGGCCTAGTCCTGGTTCCTGCCTGAGTCCCACTATGAAGGGCAGTACCTAGAATCCTTCCTCCAATGCCCCTCCCCTTCCCCCCCAAGAAGAAAGACAAGCAAGACTGTGATCCAGAGCCACTCCAGAAAATGCCTGCAAAATGGAGCATTTGGTGAACAGGAATAAACACGGCAATTAGCACCATGGCAGCCCCTTAAACAAACACATGGGACCAAGCACGGGTTAGGGGAGGATCAAGGCATCTGTCAGAGGGGCCAGAGGCTACAAAGACTTGAGTGAAGAGAAGTTGAAAATAAGGATGGTCAGACTAAGATGGTGGGGATGGGGCAGATATGAAGGTGGGACAAAGAAATGGGTGCTTAGGGCAGGGGTGGGGTTTTGCAAATATGGGCCGAGCTAGGGGTACCAAGAGGGAACAGTGAGTTGTTGCTGGGCTGAGGCCTCCAGGCTGTCATCTTCAGCTTTCTGGGAATGCTCATGTCCTCACGTATGTGAGGTTCTTCTGCCTGGGAAACCACAGTGAGGTGAGTGGCAGCACCCCCCAGATCTGGGTTTCTGTAACAGCCCAACGGGCAGCCTCTTCTAGATCCAAATCTGTCCCCAAGTATCCTGCCCCTTGACTTCCGTTGTCACCTTCTCCCTACTAGGTGACAGTACCCCGCACCTCATGGAAATCTTAGATCCTTTATATACTGTACGTTGCCTCTGTCTTTCCTATTAACTGTTGTGCTGATCCCCTCATCCCCCAGCCACCAGCCCCTGTCCTCTCTCTCCTCCCAATCCCTGGATGGCAGGGGCCTTCTCTGAATCTCTGGCAGCCAGTGGAGGCAGGACAAGGTAACCTGGAGCCGCTTCTCCTAGGACTAGTTCTCAGTATGTTCATCTGTGAAATGGGCTGATGATCTGAGTGCTGGGATTTTCTCAGGTTGAAACTATATACACTGTTGTAAAAAAATAAAAAGAAGGGTCGTTTCAGAGCAACTTGAACTGTGAACTGTGTTGTAGGCATCTGAGCTGATTTACTGGCTCTGAAATAGCCAAAGGACTGCTTTTGCTTAATGGCTTTAGAAGAAAAAACTATGACCAGTTCTCTTTTTAATGAAAGTGTGGGGAGCATCAGGGGAACCTATCTGGGGAGGGAAAATGAAGTTGTCATTTTTCACCATAATTAAACTTGGATTTCAAAAAAATCTCCTGATCTGAAATGTGAATTACGCTAATTACTTCTGGTGGCTGCAACATTGATTTCAGTGTTAAAGTTAATGGACTTAATGGACGTGGCTTTTCCCTCAGATGTGGGTTGGGACTTTTTGCTGAAGGTCTTGTTTGTTCTCCACAAGGAGCCTCTATTGGCCTGCCTGGATTCTCTGTCATCAACTTCTGCTTCATTAAGCCCCTGTCCACAGGTCCAGGTCTCATGGTTAGATGCAAATGGGCACCTGTGAAATGCTCCTGGTAATGGTACTATGGGAAGGACAGCTCATCCCAGAGGCTGACTGCTAGGAGCCTGCAGTTCCAGTGGGTGCTGGGTGGAAGCACTAGGGTCAAGGAGTGGGGAGATGTAGCAATGCTGCATAAGTCAGAACCTGCTTCTGGCAAGAGGGGATGCAGGAGCCGACTAGGAACGCACAGAAGGGGGAGGCAGCTGGGGGCTGGGATACAGGGGCAGGTGTTGTACCATGGTCAAAGCAGGTGATGGTATCTCCAAGGGGGAGCACTGGGGATGATGGAGAGCAGTGGAAGTTAGAGGAGCCATTTGGATGTGGTCTTCTGTCATGTTCAGGATGTGAAGGAGCCTGGCAGCTGGAGAACCTTCAATTTTCCTCTTACTTCTCTGGAGAGTATGGCTGTGGGTGCCCCAGATTAATAGGCACTAAGTTACTGGATGTCGTGAAGGTAGCAGGTGACCAAATCAAGATTTAAATCCAGACAAATATCCACATCTGCCGTTAATGTTTTCAACCTGCTTTCAATGATATAGTCAGAAAGATCCTGATCATGCTTGAATCTTCTTGATCAGGTTCATGCATTTCCACCCCCACAACTTGAGCATCAGATCCTGGGGCTTCTTCCCTAGATGGCTCTGCATAGCTCTTGCTTTGCTTCTCTGCTGCTTTCATCTGTTGGCTCAACAGTCTGTCCTGGGAAGACTCAGGTCCCTGAGCTCCTGTTTACATTAAACTTCTTCCCTAATTTCCTTCATGGACCATGAGTCAGACCCAAATTAGTTTCGGGGTCCCATTAGTTGTATGGAAAGACAAGAGGCAGTCACTGGACAGGCAAGTTGGGGATCAGTTCTGGTTTGATCACTGTTCACCACGTGGGGTGGCAACAAAATCCCCCTCATCTGTCACCACCCCCACTTCTGAAAACTACCACTAATTGCACCGGTTAAGTCCCAGCTCACAAGTCTGCCCCCCATGGGCTGAGATAGCCCACATATTTCCCCTCACCCCCTTTGGCATGACTCAACTGTAGGCTTATAACGATTATCCTTGCTTGGACCATGTACCAGACAAGATGGAGATTCCCATTGTTTTCCAAATGAGCAGACAGAGGCTAGAAAGTCTCGGTTCACCTTGTAGTAGCCAGCAAGGTGAGGATCGCAGGCCAGGAGGTGAGACACCAGGTCTGATGTTTTCAGCCATTCTGCTTTCCTGAATCTTGAGCTTCCAAGTGCAGAATACCTAGTGACTTTTGCAGACAGACCAGTTGACACCCAGAGCAAGACATGAGTGTGCTTGCCCAAAGGCACAGCTTGCTTGAAGCGGGATTAGATTGTGGGTGGTTGGGTTGCTTTTGCCAAGCGTGTGTGAGAGGCTAGAAGTTTGGATCTCCTCGCTCACCAGAGAAAATGCCTGAATTCTCACTGAGCTAAAGTCAGGCCAAATATACTTCCTCACAGGTGTTCTTTTGGGGCCCCGTTGGCTGGAAATTCGACCATGGTTGATTTAAAATCCTGACACCTGTGTTCATCCCCCAGCCTCCACTGTGATTACCAACCCTATAAAGTTCCTAATCCTCGTACTTTATGCCGCGTCCTTAGCCTCTGACGGGCCGGACCAGTGTGAGCAGGAAGATTGGGTTATTATGTAGAAGAGTTATAATAAGAAATATGACTGCAAAAGCCAAGTCAGTTGAAATTGGACTATAATTAAATGCTTAGAAAATTCTATGCTTGGCTCATTTTAAAATCAAGTGCTTCTTTGTAGCAATTTCCTTTCTTTAATTACAATTTCCTGTCTAGTTTGACATTTACAATGCAATCTTGGGGGACATGTTTGTGATTTATTATTCCTGCTCCTATCAGGATATCACTGTGCAGAAATGAGTTTATAAAATAAGAGCTCAAATTATTATGGCCTTTGACCAATAAAGCAGGCTCATAATTTCAGGCCTGAGAGAAGATTACCATTTTTGACAACCCAAGGCAGAAATACTGGAGAGGGGGAGGGCACACTTTAGAAATTTGCTCCCTGTTCAGAAACATGGCATTGCCTCCTCAGAGGAGGCCAGCTTTGGAGCAGAAGAACATATTAACTGCCCCTCCAATGGGACGCAGCCTCACGGCTCTGAAGAACTTCCACTGTCAGGCATTCATCAGGCCCTAAGTAGGCAGGCAGATGGCACCACACCAATTTTACAGATGGGGAGACTGATGCCCGGAGACACTCAATGACTGTTCAGGCTCACAAAGGCCTTAAAAAGGGCCTTAGCAGCCACTTCAGGTCCCACAATCTCAAAGCCGCCCTTTGGGAGTGACTGAGACATAGCTGATGCCCCTCAGGTGCCTCTGGGCCTCCGTCCCCTCCATAGCCCCCAGAGAAGCATGTGCCTCTGACCTAGGAGTGATCAGCGAATGGAGGAACCAGGGCTACAGTGCCACTCAGGAAAAAAGAAACATTTTCCTTTATCTTTTTCCCTTTTATCTTAATGTTGTTTCTAGAAACCTGGGAGCATAATTTACTTGTCAACCTGCACGAGCTCTTCCCCTATATACTTCCGCCACTATATGAGGGGCTGCCTACGGTGCGTTGGGATGGCTACATATAAGTTTGGGGTGTAGTGTGGGTCCCTGTGTGTGTCTATATGCTGAACTGAGGTAGGCATATGGATCACTTGATCACTTGATCACTTGAATCCCAGTTATTCATCGATTTGCTCGAGCGGGCGCCAGTAACATTTCCATTGGACCCTATCACGTGCCAATGTAGCCCAATGGCATCTGGTTGATTCAGGAATATGAAGAGACTCAAACCGTTCCTTCAGGGTCTTTACAAGGAAGTCTGACCATCTTGTAGGTGGGTGGCCACGTGATCTTTTGACATCTCGTGGGATCCAGTCGGTAACGGCTCTAGTCCAGCGGTTGTCTCCAAATCGCATTACATGTCCAGCCCATCTGATTTTCGATGCCTTGGCAAACGAGACAGCATTCCTGATTCTGGAATAGCGACGGAGGTCAGAACTCCGGATTCCTTCACTCACTTGAGTGAGACGTGATATTCCAAGCATAGCTCTTTCGATGCCTCTCTGGGAGACCCGAATAGCATTCTCATCCTGCTTTCGTAGGGCCCAGGTCTCTGAGGTGTATGTTAACGCAGGGAGAATGGTGGAGTCGAAGAGATGTGCCCGGAGTCGGAGGTTCTTTGTCCTTTTAGCTATTTCTTCGATGCCTTTGAAGGCATTCCATGCCGCTCTCTTCCTCCTGCGCAGCTCAGGTTTTAGGTCGTTCATCATGTTGACTTCTCGACCTAGGTACACATAACTGCTGCATTCAGAGATGCATATGGATGCTTGAGAAAAATGGTGTGTGTGTGTGTGTGTGTGTGTGCATGTGTGTGCGTGTGTATGTGTGTTAGAGGATGTTGGGTTTCCAGCAGTGCTCTGAAACCTGGAGCCACTCCCACTGATACTTGGCTGAGAGGTTCAGACTGATGATTTACTAGAACTTGGTTCTGGGGCTGGGGGCCTTCAGGGCTGCACTGGCGGTGCTCCAGGAGCCATATGGCACTGAAAATCAAATCTGGGGTCTCACTCATGCAAGGCATGCAGTTCAGCTATCTCCCCAACCCAAAGTGTGTGTTATCGTCCCAGCCCATTAGGCAATATCTTGAGATAAGGCCAGAATAAACGCACCCAATAGAGCTGGCTTAGCTTGGGACTTTCTGGAAGGCCTGAAGGGAATAAGAAGAACCAGAGTCATTGGATACCCTGGCTTTGTTTGAGCACTGTCCCTCCCCCTTTATTTATTTATTTATTTTTTCACTTTGAAATTTCTTTTTTTTATTTTATTTTTTTTTAATTTTATTTTTTAAAGCATTTTATTATACCACCGTGAGATATACAAATAAAAAAGATATACAATTAAAAAGTTCATGTTTGGGTTTTGGTCATACAGTGTTCCAGCACCCGTCCCTCCACCAGTGCCCATCTCCCACCACCAACATCCCCGGTTCCCTCCCCTTCCTTCCCTCTTTAGCACCATCTGTGCTGAAGGCTATGACTGCTTGTTTCACAAAAAGGGATGGTGGTGGTGCTGGAGATCCATCTCCAGTCAAGGCAAACACTACTGGGGCCTCTCTTGGTGGCTGGGAATCTCTAGGGAGTGATTCTGATATTTCTCCTCTGAATACCAGCCAGCCCTCTGCTCTGGTTAGGTAAAGGATGATGCCTTTTATTTTTTGGGTTTAGTTTTAGGACCGCACCCAGTGATGCTTAGGGATCCTGGCCCTACACTCAGGAATTACTCTTGGCAGTGCTCTGGGGTCCATACGGTATGCTGGGGATCAAACCCAGGTCAGTTGTGTGCAAGGCAAGTGCCCCCACTATCTATTTAACCCCAGGAGTAATGCCCTCTTGCTGAGGGGGCTGTAGGCCTGGGGGTTGGTGTCAAGTCTGGTTGTGGATAGAGGGTTGGGAAAGTGCCTCCTGAGGTGGTCATTCAGAGGCTGAGCATGGAAGAGGTGCTGAGTTGAACTGTCCTGCCCTTGTGTTCCTGCCTCAGCTTCCCTCCAGGGAGTTGTGACCATGAAGACAGGATGAGAACAGATCAGGACTTGTGGTAGAGACCCCTGACCACAGTAGGTGGTGCTCATGGCCAATGTGTCACTGGCAGCTGTCAAGAGCAGGACTCAGGAGTCAGGAGCCCACAGGCATGGAGAGGCGGGGCTTACTCATCCACAGGCCACGAGGTGCTGGAGCCTGGTTTCTGGCCTCTCTCCTGCCCCTCTGTGGGTCCCCTACAAGACTAGAAGTCGGGCTTCTGCTTTGTCTCACTTGAAAGGAGCCGTGATGGGAGGTAAATCCCTGTCTCTGGCTTTTGGCCTCAGATTAAGTCTGTCCAGAGACTCATTTGTTGCCTGTGAAAATCCCTTTATTACTTCAAAACAATTTTAAGGCAGAATGCATTAAGACTTTTGAAGAAAGAGGAAGAATCATATCCCTATACCAGGTTGCTAGTCATGAAATTCAAATAGATGGGCAGAGGCAATCCTCTTAAAAGACCTCCCTCACATCAGGCTGGGAGGTGGGGAGGGATCTTGGATACCCCCCAGAGTTCTGAGTTCTGAGAAAACCCCTGGGCTCTGGATAAATTGCTGGTGTTTTGTTTCGTTTGTTTGTTTGTATCTTTAGGCCACATCTGGCGATAGTTAGGGGGTTACTCCAGACTCTGCACTCAGGAATTACTCCTGGTGATGCTCAGGACCATATGGGATGCTGGGGATTGAACCCAGGTGGGCTGTGTGCAAGGCAAATGCCCTACCTGCCATGCTACTGCTCTGGCCCCAAACTGCTGCTATCTTGCCATGACCAGGACCCACCCTGCCAGGGAGGATCAGCACTTAATTCCCCCTGTATACATGTACACACATGGTCACAATAACATGCATGCACACATGTACACACATGCTCAGAAACACACATGGGTCCTTCCTGACTAGCCTGAAGTAATTTGTTTGACACATCGTTTTGTTCAGGGAGGAATATTGAATAGAGAGCTGGCATCATTGCTCAAAGGAAGAGATGGGGGTCAGAGAAATAGGACAGTTAGTGGGGCGCTGGCCTTGCACATGGCCGACCTGGGTTAGATACCTGCTACTGCCCATGGTCTCCTGAGCACCACCAGGAATGATCCCTGAATCAGGAGTAAGGCTGAGCACTGCTGCGTGGAGCCCCAAATCCAAACCAATACTCAGAGAGGATGGAAGATTAGAGGGGAAATGAAACTCCCCAAGTGCGCCAGGACCAGAAGGGAGGATTCCCGGGCCAAGGTCAGGCCAGGACCAGAAGGGAAGATTCCCAGGTCAACGTCAGACCAGGACAAAAGGGAGGATTCCTGGGCCAAGATCAGGCCAAGGCCCTTTCTCCTTGAGCATCCCAGGCCTTTTAGGCATTGTTCAAGTCTTCTTCCAAGATGCTGACACCCTAAGGAAGGCAATCCTGAGATGCTCCTCCACTGCTTGGTCTTGAAGCCTCCCACCCTCCTCTGAGGGATGAAGAGGTAGATCCAAAGCAACTCTGCTGTCCCAACCCCATCCCTTCTCCCACCCCTACCTCTCAAGCTGCAGAGCCACGCAGAGAGAGATACCTGCATCCCGGAAGGAGGTGTCTACTCACCCAGACATGAAGAGAGAGATGCCTGCATCCGAGGTGGTATTGTCCACTCGCCCAGACACAAAGAGAGAGAGATGCCTGCATCCGGGGTGGTGTTGTCCACTTGCCCAGAAATGAAGAGAGATGCCTGCATCCAGGAAGGTGGTGTCCACTCACTGCGACACTTTCCATTGGGCAACTGCGGTGGCTCAGCAATGCAAGACAGCCACAGTTCTGCCGTCATATTGCTTGTACATCTGGTAGGAAAACAATCATTGCAACCTAGAGTGTGAAGTGTGGTGACGGCAATACAGGAGCAGGGGTTTAGAGGCCACTTGGCCCCACTGGGGGAGAAAGTCCCTGCACAGTGACAGAAGGAAGAGCCAGCATAAGGAGAGGAAAGGGTTTCCAGGGATAAAGGGTAACCAGGCCCATCAGCACATCTGATTTGGGGGCCAAAGTGGATGGAAGGAGGGGTCAGGATCCCAGGCCTTCCTCTGTGGACCGCCACTGTCTCTAGGAACCTTTGTTTCCTGCACACCTTTTACACTCAGGTCTACTTGTCAGTCATTGTCCTTGCACTGCTGCAGAGTCATCGTCCAAGACCTTCCCTACACACTGTTTAAAAATAGAACCATCTCAAGGGCTGGGGAGATAGTACAGTGGGTAGGCACTTGTTTGGCATACAGCCTTACCAAGGTCCAATTCCTGCATCCCGTATGGTTCCTCCAAACCTCCAGGAATGATCCCTGAGTGCAGAGCCAGGAGTAAATCCTGAGCACTGCTGGGTGTGGCACCAAAACCAAACAAACAAAAAGAACTTTCTCACAGGAGTACCATAAACACGTGTGACACACCTTGTGCCAAATGTCTTTGGATGGCACCTCCTATTAAGGTATAAATTGCTCTAGGAAGCTTGGGATGCAAGCCATGACTAGTTTTCTAGTTTTTGAACTTAAAATAGCCAAGGCAGGTGAGAGACCAGCTATCTGTCCTTTGTGAGGGATCTCCCTCCTCCCCTTTTGTGTCAGGGATCCCTTCCCAGAGAGCCAAGAGCCCTCATGTCTACCATGGCTGCTGCATTCTTGCCCTTGGTCCGTTTGAAGGTAGGTCTCTCTGCGGAAACAGCTCCTAAGGTCTCGTGACTTGGTGTTCATCCCTTCATCCTTCTAGTCCTCTTCCCAGGGAGCCAGGAACATTGTCCCCAAGGCTATCCTAGGGCTGGAATATGTCCTGAGGCCTAGTGCCTTAAGGGACTTCCTACCTGAGGCCTCAAATGCCAGCGTTTGACCACTAAAGGCCTTCACTATTGGCGAGCGCTCCCCTGTGCTTCCTTCTTGTGGCAGCCTGTGGCCCCTTACTCTCTGCCAGAGGCCTGCCAACTTCTTGATCTCCCACAGGCTGACCTAGCTTGGTGACAATTCAGAAATTGTGCATTCACTAGGAAGATTAGGCCTGATTAAGAAATTTGTGCTAACGAACTGTGCTTAATTGGATTTGGGGAAGGACACAAAATGGGCTGCTTGACATTACCAGGTCCTCAGCAGAGTCCACGGCCTCCTAGTGTCCTCTCGAACAAGGCTGGCCAGAGCCCCAGACCCTTTGCCCTGCTGCTGAAGCCTTCGGCCTTTCAGCCTAGGCACCAGGGAAGTTATCTGCCTAATCAGACTAATTAGCACTAGGGACACAAAGTCATAATCTACAAAGAATGCAAATGCCAGTTTTACAAAATGAAAACGCCATATGTGCAGTAATTAGCAAACCACGGGCACATTTTATAAATCATATTTATTAGTTTGTAAACAAATCAAGCTCTAAATGAAATGAAAGATGCCATTAACTATTACTGCTACAGAGGCCGGGCCGGGCAGGCCCAGAGCCGGGGGCTGGGGAAGACTGGGGACTGGGGAGTGGGGAGGCTGACTTAGCCTGCCTGGAGTCTGCCCTCCCTCAGCATAGGAGTCTTACGTGGGAGACAGGCCAGTGACTTAGCCAGTCAGACCTGGGGTTCACTTCTCCTCTACCTTGGCTGCCACCTGACCACGACTTGGCTGGTTACGCCAGACATGGATTTAAATAAATGCCTGTTCCCACAGTGAAGACAAGATGGCATCTGGGGCCTAGCTCAGCGCCCAGCCTCTCCCTCTTAAGTTTGGATACACGAACCATTCATTTGTTTGTTTTTCTGAGTCCCCAGTTACCATAATATTATCAGGCCAAGGTTGCTTGCAATGTATTTAATTTTACTGCCACACCTGGCAGTGCTCAGAAATTACTCCTAGCAGCTTGCTCAGGTTTGACTCCTAGAGTTGCTTGGGGAACCCCATGTGGTGTCAGAGATTGAACCTGGGTCGGCCACATGCCAGGCAAGTGCCCTACTCACTTTAAAATCTCTATAGCCTGGGGCCGGGTGATAATCCAGCAGGTATGGCATTTGCCTTGCACGCTGATGACCCGGGTTCGATCCCTGGCATCCCATATGGTCCCTTGAGCACCACCAGGAATAACCCCTGAGCATCACCAGGTGTTACCCAAAAAGCAAAATATATATATATATATATATATATATATATATATATATATATATATATATATATATATAGCCTGGTTCTACAATTATATTTTGTGTTTTGTTCTGTTTTCTTGGGGGGAGGGGCCACATCTTGAAGTGTTCAGGGGTTACTCCTGGCTCTGCACACAGTAATGACTCCTTGCAGGCTTGGGGGGGTATATGGGGTGATGGGGCTCAAACCCAGGTTGACCACGTGCAAGAAAACTGTCAAAATTGAAAAAAGATTTTAATATTTAAGCATCTACCTAGAATAGTAAGTTAGAAAAGTAAGTGCCATAGTTTGCTGTCCTATTGCTCTGGTCTCTGGTTTCTACAATTTTTATGGAGTACCAAAATACTCCTATTTTATCTAAACACACCAATTCCTCCATTTGTTAACAACTGCCCAAACTCCAGATCAGGACTGACTTCTTCTGTCCAGAGATCGGATGCCCACATAGCCTACAAGGCTGCTGTCATCACTAACATGGCCTGGGAGTGGTAACAAAAGAAGTAACCTATCTCTAGGTGCATTCGACTTATTCTAGAAACTCTCTCCAAATCTCTCACAGGTCATACACTGGGAGCCCCAAGTACAAGTACAGGTTCCTTAGTGAGTAACTACAAGTGACCAGTATGATCAGCTAAAATGATGGCTACTACTCATTATACAGTTAAATTATTTGGGATTTAAAAATTATTATTACTGTGATTATCTTCTAATACTTATTGCAGTTTTGACAACATGGTTGCAATAATGTCAATGCTTATAGATTTGATGTACATAGTTACTGTACCCTCACTTTTACCAAAGTGCCTATGAAGCTTCAGCTTATCCATGGTCTACTTTGTTCACTTATCTCAGGCTTGAGGAAAAGCTAAGAAATCATTTCAGTTGAGGGGAGCTACATAATGTCCAAGACTGCTGACCTGTTGCTCAGATGCTCTTGTCCAAGAGCATCTGCAAGTCCAGATGCATGCTCCAAGATGCACTTGGAGAAGAAAGTGGAGGGATAGTTTACCCCATACTGGTTCTGTCCTGTACTGCACGCATATGTTCTGTCAATCACTAGAGACCAACACTCCACTGGGCACACAAAGCGCTGAGATGGGAGTATGAGGGTCATTTAGGGCTAGTCAATGCTTTAAAGTTTGTAGATTCCTCAAGTGGACTGTTGTAGCTGTGATTGTATTCCATGTAGAGCTTTGTTCCATTTCTTTTCAGTGGGTTGCTCCTCTTTAATTGGGGAAATACCTCTTCCTGCTCCTGTGTGCTTCTGAGAGTGTCAGCCCAGGTGCCCGGCATTACTAGTACCACAGGACAGGCAGGAACTAGATGTGGTATAGATTGAACCTCTCCATGAAAGGCAAGAGCCTAACCCAGTACTCTGCAGTTTCATAATTTTTCAAAACGGAGGAGTGGATACTTTAGTTTATTGAAAACAATAAATTAAGAAATGACCCAGTTAAATAAGCTCAAATAAAACTGTCAAAATTGAAAAAAGATTTTAATATTTAAGCATCTACCTAGAATAGTAAGTTGGAAAAGTAAGATTCATGACAGATAAATCATAATACAATGTCAATATATTAAGGATAAAAGGGTCATTAAAAAGCTTTGAGAACAATGGAAAAATCAAAATAAAACAAAAACCAAATTTGACCAACAATGGTATCCTCTTCAGCAACAGTAGATTCCAGAAAACAATTAAGCAAGAAATATAGCAACAAATCTAGAATTTTATATCCAGCTATTATACAAGAGTACAGGCAAAATAGCATCTCTTATTGACATGCAAAGACTTCAATAATATGCCCAAGTGATGCAACTTGAAATAAGGACATCCCTTTTAGCAAGAAGGAAAGTGGATGCAAAGCCAGACAAATTGGAAGAACAAAGAAAGTGGTAGGACCCATGGGGCTAAATTAAGTACTGACCATATGTATTCTATACTTAAATCTCTTATCAAAGATCTTTTTTTCATTTAAATGGGGATATTCAAAATAGCATCATGGGAAACAGAGCCATATTCATCATTTGGAATGTCAGCAGCTAGAAATCATGTTTTGTGGTGATAATGGTGGTATGGAAAATTCAAAATAATTGTGAATCCTAAGGGCTGGGGTGGTGTTTTAACACTGAGGTAGGAAAAGGACAAGTAGTTTTTGCCTTGTGAAAATCAGAGACTGGAGCTAAGTTCCTTGTATTTGCTGGAAACACAAAAAGGCTGTCATCTATATGAAAATGGCATCAGAAAAAAAACTCACAGGGAATTATAAGGAGATATACTGTGTACTTGAGGCACTAGAAGTGGGTGGGGAGGAGGGGAATGCAATAATTAAAAAAATGGAGCTTTGGGAATACGTCACTAGGTGTGGGCCCCAAAGTTTAAGTACCTTCATGGCATAAGATCCACAAACTAACAGTGTCAAGGAGTTCTGAACCACGGAACATGAATCATGGAACTGTTGAGAGAATATATTGACATGTGAGTCTTCAACTGAAACTCTAACACAGCTAAAGGTAACTTGAGTGAAAAGTTTCCAGGCACCAGGTGGGAGCACCAGGAAAAGTGAGATGATTTAAAGTCATGGTTTAAACACCCCAGAAGAAAATGCGAGAGAGCATTCTAGAGGAAAATAGTTGAGAGAGAACATTCTAGAAGAGAAACTTCCAGAGGAATGTTGAGAAAGTTTCTAATATGAACTTGTGCTAAGATTTCTTTCTCTTTGTTTTCTGTTTGTGCAGAGGTCAGTTCTTAATTGGTCGATGCCCTGAAGTCCCGAGAAAGACAAATAAAACAAACTCACACTTAAATGCATTATGGGGGAAACTGGAAAATAGTAAAATGAAAAGAAAAGCAACTAGAGCTAGAAAATACCTTAAAAAAGAATAGTGATTGGGCAGGCAAACAGATATCTTTCTTAGCAGATTGATTCCAGAAGAAATGGAATACAATAACATGTTCAAAGTACTAAAGAAAAATAAATAGCAATTTATAATTCATTCTGAGAAAAGAAAAAATAAAACATATTGGAAAAAGTCCAGAGCAGGATTTGTAACTGACTCATCATTTCTATGAACTACCAACTCAGGGTGTATTAAATGTAAGAAGGAATTTAGAACCAAAGGAATTGGTGAGCAAATCAGAAAAATGTCTGGTTAATGTAAATAAGGATTAACTGATAACACATGAAAAGGAATTTTTTTGGAGGGCATTGAAAACATATTAGAAATAGACTACTTTTATAATAGAAGCAAGAATATTGGAGAAAAGTTAGAATCAAAACTTCAAAAGGTCTTTGTGTTTTTAGGAGGCAAATAAAATGTCGACCGGGCATGACTGCGAGCTCCCAACCACCACAGTCAGCAACAGTGGAAGAGAAACACTCCAGACCCATGGCTGCACAACAGTCTTAACAGTAATGGAAGTTAGATCAGGTCCTTCCCAGGATCTTTCACATTTATACACTGAATACAGTTCTAGGCAGGTTCTAGCCATGGCCTGTCAACCCAGTGAGCCTAGCAAGAAGCCAGAGGAACCCCCATACCATGAGGGCAGTCATTCTCAACATCCAGACTCCACAGCTCCTCAGAGTTCCACCCAAGAGAAAGTGGATCTCTCCTCGTTGGTTTATCAGTAAATACAAGAGATGAGATGGTACTACTGAGAGTGTACCACCTACATGGCAGAGCCTGGCAAACTACCCATGTTGTATTTGATATCTCAAAAATCAGTAACAATTATAGACCTCATTCCCATGACCAGAAGGAATGGTTTGAGGTGCTCCATGTTCCTGGAGCCAGCAGATGCTCTTGGGCTACATTAGCTCGCAACAGGATGTATGAAGATGTTACTGGTGCCCGCTCGAGCAAATTGATGAACAACAGGAAGACAAGTGATACAAGTGAATACAATGTTGATTTAATTTAGGCTTTTTTTTTTAAGAAATAGAGGCCAGGTTTAATCCCCAACATCCTATATGGTCACAGAGCACTGATCCCTTGAGCATAGAGTCAGGCATAAGTCTTGAGTACCATTGGGTCTGTGTGGTTCAGAAACAAAAAAAAAATTATCTTGTAAATGTGAGATCCTGGGTTCAATCCCGGGGGGGGGGGGAGGAGGGAGGAGAGAGAGAGAGAGAGAGAGGTGATAGAAGAAACTTTAAGTTGATCAGTAATTACAGTACATTTAAAGGATCAATTTAATTTATTCTGGGATATCCTCTGATAAGATTTTGAAAATTCAGTTACAAGTTGCTTAGAAGAAAGCATGTCATATATTATTAACCCAAATAAAGGGTGTGTAGGATATTTTAAGGGAAAAATTTTGAAGGTAAATATTTATTAACAAGAAAAATGAAAAATAAAGCATGAGCCAGAGAAATAGAGGTATGAAGTCGCTTGCCCTGTCCCTTTTTGGGATCCCTGGCACCGGGAGTGCTCCCTGAGCACTGCAGGCTGTGGTCCCCTGCAAACAAAGAAAAGAATCAAGTAATATAAATTTAGGTGATGCAACTAATTGTTCCTAACAACATAAACTTAAGATGAAATAATTATGTGGAAATTAATGAAGTGCAATAAATAAAATGGCAGCAAAAATCCATAGAATTGTGGGAATGCTTGAAAGAGAAATTTTAACATTGCTTTCAAAATCTGACAAAGCAAACACAAATATTAAGAACCTATGCAGTTGAATGCCTGTGACTGAATTATGCAATTAACATTAGTTTAATGTGCATATATAACCCCTGTATCTAATAATTAAAGTATGCATCTTATTTTCAACTACACAAGGAACATTAGCAAAATTGATGATATAATAGGCCACAAAGGAATCCTTAACAGACACTGAAACCTGATATTATTAATGATACATTCTATTGCTCCAATGCCATAGAATTAGAACACAGTAAAAGTTAAGTCAAACACAACCAGCCTCAAATACATGAACAATTAATCTTCAATAAAGGAGCAAAAAGTATGAGATGGAGCAAGGAAAGCCTCTTCAACAAGTGGTGCTGGGAAAACTGGGCAGATACATGTAAAAAATGAATTTGGACCTCTGTCTAATACCATGCACAAAAATAAGATCAAAATGGATTAAAGATCTCATTGTCAGACCTGGATCAATAAAAGTACATTGAAGAAAATATAGGAAAAACCCTCCATGACATTGAAGCTAAGGACATCATCAAAGAAGAAACACTACTAACTAAACAACTAGAAGGAAAGATAAACATATGGGACTACGTGAAACTAAAAAGCTTCTGCACCTCAAAAGAAACACTGACCAACATACAAAGACAGTCCACAGAATGAGAAAGAATATTCACCCAATAATAATCTGATAAGGGGTTAATATCCAGGATATATCAGGCACTGGTAGAACTTCAAAAGAAAACAGCCAAACCCATCAAAAAACGGGGAGAAGAAATGAACAGAAACTTTGAGAAGGAAGATGTTTGAATGGCCAAAAGACATATGAAAAAAATTTTCATCATCATTAGTCATCAGAGAGATGCAAATCAAAACAATGAGATATCATCTCACACCACAGAGACTGGCACACATCCAAAAGAGCAAGAACAAAAAGTGCTGGCGTGGAAGTGGGTAAAAGGGGACTCTCATCCATTGTTGGTGGGAATGTCGACTGGTACAGCCTTTCTGGAAAACAATATGGACATTCCTCCAAAGACTAGAAATTGAACTTCCATTTGACCCAGCCATACCACTCCTGGGAATATACCCCTGGGAAGCCAAAAAACACGCAGCAGAAACACCATCTGTTGGATGACAGATTTAGCTAATCTGGGAGCTTTGTTGTATTGCCCACTCACAGCTTAATATATTTAAGCCAAGGTTCATTCTAATGAGACCCCGCTTCTATCTAAACACTGCTAGAGGGTGTGGTAGTTACAGAAGTCACCTTGATTGAATAACTTCTGACTTATACATCTACTAAGACTTCTATGTTTTCTAGATTGGGCACAGCTCCTCTTTATACCCACTGCACCCAGCGTGGGACAGTTAGGAATTTACCAGGAGACCACCACCCTGGCTACGCTGAGACTATAGGAAGACTATAGGAAGGATCATACTAGTTTGCTCTAAG
>JAJIBD010016066.1:0-22358 GCA_021461705.1 Cryptotis parvus | reverse complement strand
TTTTACTCTTCCATTTCTAGTTCTTCTGTCTCACTTTATAGATAGACCAAACCACATCTGTCTACTGTAGTCTCCTATTATTTTATGATCTCCATTGGTGAAATGGAGCCCTCATCTAAACCAGAAATCTAGGTGACTCAACAGAGGCATGGGTTTAGGTATCACTTTCTCTGAAATGGTTGTAGTTTAAAATACAAGTGTCTAGTCTAAAGAAGTCATTAACTGTAGGAATTCTCTATTAATAGTGGTATAACATAAATATTATAAATAAAACATGTATTAAAATGAGCTAAATAAAAGCATTGTTTATGTTTCAAATATAGATCAATAAATTAAAATGACATCAATATGGGGACAAAATTATTCAACAGAAATTAAAACATCTTTTTTCATTTTTTTGCATGTGAATTATATTTGAAAACTTTCAAAATACATAATACTATTCAGCTTATGAGGAAATTCATTTGTAGTAGATTTGACAAATGTGAACTATTTCCTAAATTTGAATGTGAGTTTGGATATAACAATCAAATCAGCACATCTTCACCACTTTCTAGAATCTCAGAAAATGTCAGCAAAGGGTTAATTTTTAGTTACTCCTAAATATTTCTATTAGGGTCAGGTACACCCGGCAGAGCAGATACCAACTTTCCCCAATGCACGTGGCCACTGTGAGGCAATGCGGTTTACCTCGAAATTACCATGAATATTCTACTCACCCCTCTGAGAGAGCCCCACAAGGTAATGAGAGTATAGCGCCCACACAGCAGAGCCTGGCAAGCTGTCCGATGCATGTTCGATATGCCAAAACCAGTAACAAAAATGTTTATTTTCTTGACCCTGAAAGAGCCTTTAATATGGCAGCAGTAAGAAAGGCGAACAAGCAGTGCCTGATAAAATTTCATGGCCAACCTAGGCTGCCAAAATGAAGGACTAAAATGACTGTCTGTACTTTCAATGACCATACGCTGGTATCGTAAACATATATCGAGGATCTGATGGTGCAAGCACAAAAGATCCAGATGCGACATCATTGGTCTGACTGAGACGAGGAGGCATCAGTCGCATCACGCTTTATTTTGACACCAGAGAAGAACTGTTCCTTGGAAAATGTGACGAAAGAGGTGACGGTGGTGTTGGTGTCCTTGTCAACACAAACATGGCAGTCAAAATTCATTCATTTGAATGCCTAACAAACCAGATAGGACAATTACACTTGAAGAGATGTGGCCCACTGCTAGCAATTTCTATCTTCATTGTCTACGCACCAACATCCACATACAAGGAAGATGAAATTGAGAAATTCTACATGGAACTGGAGGATTTCTATAAAAAAGATCACACCTTCTACAAGATCATAGTCGGTGATTTTTATGCCAAGATAGAACCAAGAAGATGGGCTGAAGAACTCCACACTGGGACCCATGGCCTAGAATGGAACGAACAGGGTGAGAGACTGAGTTTATCATGTCCAAAAGACCATTGGCAGGAGTTGGCACAACACTAGATGAAGGACAATCATGCGAACAAGCTGGCTTCCGGAAAGGATTCAGCATAATCGACCATATCCACATGGTAACCAAGCTCATTGAGGTTTGTAGGGAGTACAAGATGCCGCTTGGTCTCACATTCATTGATTTAAAGAAAGACTTTGATTCTGTGGAGACTGAAGCAGTCATCAAGCCCTAGTCAAACAGGGCGTTCAAAGCCAATACATCAAGATCCTTCGTGAGCTGTATTATGGATTCACCACCAGGATCTCACCATTCTACAGAGAAGTAATCATTGACGTCAAAAGAGGGGTTTGGCAGGGTGATACCGTTTCACCAAAAGTCTTCAGCGCCACCCTCAAGATCACCATGCGACAATTAGAATGGGAAGGAATGGGAGTGAAGATAGATGGTCGGCAACTACACCACCTCCGCTTCGCTGATGACATTGTTCTAATAACACCAAACACTAGCCAAATGGCACAAATGCTGGCTGACTTTGATCGAGAATGTGGAAAGATAGGTGTACAGCTGAATCTGAAGAAAACTATGTTCATGAAAAATGAACTAGTTCCAGAGGCCCCATTCACTCTCAATGAACAGACATCTCTGAATGCAGCAGTTATGTGTACCTAGGTTGAGAAGTCAACATGATGAACGACCTAAAACCTGAGCTGTGCAGGAGGAAGAGAGCAGCATGGAATGCCTTCAAAGGCATCGAAGAAATAGCTAAAAGGACAAAGAACCTCCGCCTCCTGGCACATCTCTTTGACTCCACCGTTCTCCCTGCATTAACATATGCCTCAGAGACCTGGGTCCTTCGAAAGCAGGATGAGAATGTTATTTGGATCTCCCAGAGAGGAATCGAAAGAGCTATGCTTGGAATATCACGCCTCACTCAAGTGAGAGGAGGAATCTGAAGATCCGACCTCTGTCGCTATTCCAGAATTAGGGATGCTGTCTCGTTTGCCAAGGCATCGAAAATCAGATGGGCTGGACATGTAATGCGATTTGGAGACAACTGCTGGACTAGAGCCGTTACCGACTGGATCCCACGGGATGTCTATAGTTCACGTGGCCGCCCATCTACAAGATGGTCAGACTTCCTTGTCAAGACCTTGAAGGAACGGTTTGAGGCTCTTCATATTCCTGAATCAACCAGATGCCATTGGGCTACACTGGCATGTGATAGGGTCCAATGGAAATGTTACTGGTGTCCGCTTGAGCAAATTGATGAATAACGGATTCAAGTGATCAAGTGCAGGTCAAAAAATATAAATGATTATGCATTTATATTTTGTAAGTCTTAGTAAACAAGGAGGCTCTTTCTCTCTACCCATCAGAAAAATGTTGGTCACCAACTAACCCACTTTTATTGAAGATCTTAGTATATAAAGGTTGAGGGCAAACAAAAATTGTAGAAGTCGCACCTTCCTTCAGTAACTATTGACTGAACACTGTTTTGTAGGCACTAGGATTACAGACATGTAAACCATCCAGAAATGTGATTGATGGTTTCTTACTCCATAACTGTTGCTTCTGTTTCTAGCTTATTGATTTCCCATCATTAAATAATTTATACTCGCAACTTTACATGTTTAAAAGTAATTAATGTCAAATATATATCATATACGATTAAAATAAAATGTCTCAGGTAAAATAATGTATAAAAGTAGTTTAGATTTATTCCCAATGGAATTACCACTAGTGTGGGAGACATCAATTAAAATCCCACAACTACTTGTAAAATCACACACAAAAATGCTAAATATTTATAGTGATAAGTACTATAAAGGAAGGCCACTTGGTACTATAAATAATAATAAGTTTATTAATGGATAATGTTTCTTAAGCACTGAATTGTGCTAAGAAGATATAACATTGGGAAGAGGGCATAAGGAAGGCAGAGAGTTTGTTAAACAGACAGTGAAGGATGGTCAACACCTCCATGAAAAAAGTATCATAAAAATATAGAAGGCTAAAAGAATTGTGGTGTGTTAGCTACTAGAACACAAAATAGATGACTGGCTCTCTAACTTTCTCTTAGAAGGCACAAGAAGACACTGGATGTTCTTTTGTGTGGATTGTGTAGGGCATGGTAGAAGGGTATTTGCACGCATATCTATTGTTGTGAGGTTGTGACATGACCACTAAAATGAAATAGTATAGTTTCATGATTTTCATGTATTATCTATTGGTGTTAAGTTGTGACATGACCACTAGTGTGAAATATCATAACTTAGTGATTTGGAAGTTTGACTTAACTTTTTTAACCTAAATAACTTAGTTTATGGGATATATAAATATACTAATATTCGAATTGGGAGACTATGATAATTTAATGATAGCAAAAAAGACTTTGTTAACAGTCTCTGATAGAGAAAATATAAAAACGTTATTTTATTATAATATAATAGTAACATAATATGCCATATAAAAGTACCATGATAAAATATTGATGTAAATAAAACAATAATAATTACAGTTATGAATTTATCATAATTATTTATGGGCTGGACATGTAATGCGATTTGGAGATGACCGCTGGACTAGAGCCATTACCCACTGGATCCTACGGGATGTCAAAAGATCACGTGGCCGCCCACCTACAAGATGGTTAGACTTCTCCGTCAAGACCCTGAACGAACGGTTTGAGGCTCTTCGTACATCCTGAAGCAACCAGATGCCATTGGGCTACATTGGCACGTGATAGGTTCCAATGGAAATGTTACTGGCGCCGCGCCCGAGCAATCGACGAATAACGTGATGTCAATCGATCAAGTGATTTTCACTATTGACTTGATGACTTTAAAATGTAGGCAAAGTAATTTGGATACTGTGGCCATAGAACACTCAAGGGCTTGGCAGCAATAAATCTAGAGTAAAGGGAGATAGAGTGGCATAAGATTTGGAAGAAAAACAGTAGAATTTGGTGATGATTTCAAATGAGAAGGTGGCAGCCAGTAAGGAGAAGAAAGTGATTTACAAGCTGTCCTCTACAGGTGCCACTTACAAATACAGAAGTGATAGAGCAGACCAAGGAGGGGCAGTGTGTAAAGTCTACACTACATACTCATGTACGTTTTGGACATGTTGAGTTTGAAGTGGTACTTTTTATCTCTCAAAATGCATATGTTACGTAACCAGTGGGTTTTGAAATTGTGTATTTCAGAGAAGTCTGGTTGAGCCTTTAAATTAAAAAGTCAATTTGAAATGATAGTTGATGAAATGATGTTTTCATTGAAATGATGCTCAGGACAACATTGCTGCTGTAAGAATCAGCAAATTCTAAAGGCTCAAGTGGCAAAAAATTAAGGAGTAAAATTTGTTTGAGAGTACATTTTCAGGACAGAATTTTAGGTAATATAATTAATTAATATTCTATAATACTGATAGCAAAGCAAACTGAAACATACCTAACATCTGGTCATAATAGCAGCACAAATCCAGGAGGATTACAACAACCTAGAAAAATGTATGGAATGTTGTTATGAAATTCAGTATGTTTATAATTTATCAAAGTTTAGTTAATTTAAATATTGTTAAGTTTTATGCTATCAAATGCAAAATTCTTGTACTGCATCACCAGCAAAGAAACAGTCATCCTCCACCATGGCTCCCGTGTCACTTCAGGCTGGTCTCCTTGCGCCCCACTTTCCCTATTATCTACTAATTAATTTTGTATTCCAATGAGACACAGGTAGTGGTAAAATATTCTTCACACAGCTCTGATGTTTTCCTTTGGTATAATTACTAATTTTTGTTATTGGCAGACTTTTGAGGTTACCTTTTGGGGATGGGGTAGTATTTTTTGCAGATTACTAGGGTTTTGAGGAACATGGCCTCTTCTTTTGGGAGACTGCCTTTGAAATCTGTTTCTCCTGCAGCCGTTCATGAGGCGCGGGAGGCTGGGGGTTCTAGCCTGGCCCACCACCGGCGAGCCTCACAACAGGCCACCTCTCCCACCACGGCGCCGCCATTTTCCACTTTTGGACTTCCTCCGTCAGAACTCCACCCAGCAGACCACCCATCACACCCGGATCCGCACCACCCTGGAAGCTTTTTCAATCCGGCCCGGTGCTGGTCCAGAGACTCCCACAGGGGGAGCTGTTCTTGCTCCCCGGCTTGGGCAGTGGGGGCGGCGGGTTCTGGCACCCCGGGCCTTTCCACTTTGGACTTCCCGCAGAACTACCAGAGGCGGTGCGTCTCATGCTTATTTGAAGGTGTTTAAAAGAGTTTACCTCGACGGCAAGCTGGCAAGCTTCCGTTTGATATATGCCTCAGTAATTTAGGTCATCCATGTGGGTTTATTCTTAGACGTCCTGGCCTTGACAGGCAGGGATTTGGCCCACTCAAAAGCCGGGCGTCGTGTTGTGATTGCCCTGGTGATGAGTTTCTCTTTTCCTTTGACTCACTGATTCTTGGCCTCTTTCCTAGGCCTTTTCCTGCGTTTTTTGGGCTCTGCAGCTTCTGGGGTCTCTGAGTCTGGAAGTTCTTTAACTTTTCCCCATGTTTATGGGCCAGGATTTTGTGGTTTTGAGAACCTTTACTGTAAGCCTACAGTTTTTTTTACATAGTAACCTGTTTAATTTTCTTTTTCATACTTCAATGTATTGTGGTACTGTAATAAGTGATAGAATTAATGACAGTTTTCTGCACACATTTCAACACCACTCTCACCACCAAGCACCAACTTTCCTCCCACAACATCCTCAAGTAAAATACCAAAAGATTAAGAAGAGCAGAGTGTGGGCCCGAGTGATAGCACAGCAGGGAGGGTGTTTGCCTTGCACATGGCCAACCCAGTTTCGATCCCCAGTATACATATGATTCCCTGAGCCGATAATTCCGAGTACAAAGCCAGGGTAACCACTTAGCACAGCTGGGTATCTTCTAGCCAGTGTATCCAACATGCTGAGATATATATGTGGGAGCATTAATTTATTCTAATAGCACTTTTATTTATTATTTATTTATTTTTTATTTTTTTTTGCTTTTGGGTCACCCGGCATGCTCAGGGGTACTCCTGGCCGCCTCGGTCCTGGCGGTGCCGGGGGACCTTGGGACCGGGTTTGACCCGGCGGCCGCCGGCTGTTGCAAGCCAAATGCCCACCATGGGCTTCGCCCGCCCTCTAATAGCACTTTTAGTTCTAGTACTACACGTCTTTCCTCAGCTCCAGAAAGTTAACCATGCTATGAAAACGCTTATTCCAAAGGCTTCAATGCTTCAGAGGAGCCCTGTTCATCAAACTAAAATGTACACCCTGCTACGATCCTTTAGTATCTTAGAGAACAGCAATGAGCAGAAGGAGGGCATGAGGGAACCAGAGATGGAGATAGTACTGTAAGTGAAATACACAAAACAGTACATCTATGTCATGCTCTCCTTCATTGTCTAAGTGCTGCTACAGTTTCTTTTGTTTAGTTACACATTTTCTGTGTACTGTGAATCTTTATTTCAAAAATTTGGATTTTAAATTCCCTTTACATTTGGGCTTTTTTGTCTCCTTCATCTTCTACTTCCTCCTTAAAAGGGTGTTATTTTCATCCAACACTAATTAGGCTTTATATTGTTAATAAATTGTCATTTCCATTTATCACTCTGAAAGGCTTCTACTTTTGGTGCCAACTCTGTCATTGCAATTTAAGATCAGTAATTGCTAAGCATCCATCATATTGGAAGTGATATATCACTGAATTGTTGGCTGTTCACTCAGTTCACTAACCTATTTTGTGTGAAGCTAGAGTTAATGTCATTTAGTACCTTTTATGTCATTTTTTTCTCTTAATGGTAGTAAAATGAAAGTCCTTATATGTAGCATTATTGTTTTAATAGAGAATTTATATAAATAAGCCAATATTGTTACAGAGACTAAACACAGCTTGCTGTGAGTCAGTCACCTATTAGCATAATGATAGAAATAACAACTTGCGATAAGTAAATCATAGTAAAAAAATTCAGCTATAATAATTTAAATAACATTCTTTTTCTGGTCTGTAAAGACATTTGTTTCAGTCAGCACTGATTTTCAAGAATCCTTTCATAGTCTAAACATTTAAAAAAGTATTTCACTCTTTTAATTAATTCCCAGATCCCTATGTCCACCTTTTGTCCATAGATAAATATTGGATAAAGGACAAGCAATAGTGAATTCAACAATATATCTTAAATAACAACAGAACTCAGAGTGGAGTCCATGAACTAGAGTTGTACTTATGTCACCAAGATGACTTGGAACAAAACTCCCTATAATTACTAATGTTGGTCTTCAAGGCATCTTAGTGAATCATAAGTTAGAACTATAAACAACTATGACTAGTTATAACTATAGCTAATATCACAAACTTTCAAGTTTATCCTCATAATTTCTGCAATAGTAGTGAATCTGGAAGGAGCTAAGGAAGCCATTGAAGTGGTTGCAGAACAGTAGAAAAAGATCTAAGCAAACTTGAAGTTTCTAAGTCTGCCTTCAAGACTTGTTGCTTCATTTTGCAAAAGCTTCTTCCACTTCTACTTTTATCTTCATTGTTTTCAGTTATCATATATTAGCATTTGATGTCACACAGAGTTCTAAACAAACTATTAACAAGCATAAAAAATAAAACACATATTAAACATACTGACATAAAACAAATAGAGGCTATGTCAAGCACATGCATATAAAAAAGGGAAAAGATGTGGGACTAGAGTGATATTACAGTGGGTAGGGCATTTTCCTTGCACATGGCTGACATGGGTTCTACTCCCGGCATCCCATATGGTCCCCTGACCACCGCTAGGAAGTAATTCCTGAGTGCACAGCCAGGAGTAACCCCTGAGCATTGCCGGGTGAGACCCAAAAAGCAAAAGGAGAAAAATAAACTGGTAAAAAAATCAAACACATATTAAACATACTGAAATCAAACAAGTAGAGGCTATGTCAAGCACAAACATATTAAAAAAGGAAAAGTTGCAAAACCAATTCACAGTTTCTCTTTAATATCAATTAATCCTTTTCATATAGAATTCTGTTAATAATGTCAATAACGCACATGTCAAAACTGTATTTTAAAAATTGCCTCTTGTAAGAGCAGCTGGTGTTTGGAAAGCAAATGAAGGATTCTGGGGAAGGAAGTAGACACTGGTGAAAGTGGTGTTGAAACATTGTGTGCCTGAAACCCAACATACTTTGCAATTTCACAGTAACTAAATTGAAAATTTGATCTAAATGATATGAAAAGTATTTAAGATTTGGATGCTAGGATCACTTTGTCACGTGTATCACTTCTCTTCCCTTTGTTCATTGATTTGCTTGAGAGGGCGCCAGTAACATCTCCATTCGTTGGGAATGAAGTCCATTATTGCTACTGTTTTGGGCATACCGAATATACCATGGGTAGCTTGCCAGGCTCTGTCGTGGCTCTGGATTTATCCTCCTACATGCTTGTCTCCTCTTTCTCCTCAGTGGATGGAGTAATTTGTAACAGACTTCAGGTCCATGGAACACTGGAAAAGGGAAGTAGGGTTCATGAAACAGTCTAGGATAGGGTTAAGGGTTTGAGTTTGGATTTAGGTTTATTGGATAATTTGGTCTATTTCTCTTCTTGCATTGACCATCTGAATTTCTGGAATGTGGTTTGTTTCTACTAATTTGATGTACCACACTGTATGGGTGTTAGGATACAGAACGGATTCTGAACATCTGTGACACAGAACATTTATCGTTTCTTTGGCTCCATGACAGGCATTGTTATGCATGTCACAGATGCAAACAGGATTAGTGAGCATACCTCCTGTTTATTTTCTGTACCCATCTTTGACTCAGTAATAGGTCACATTGGCCCTGATTTTCACAGGGCTCTTTTTGGTTATTTGTTATCAGTTTGGTTATTGGGCCACACCCAGGGGTATCAGAGTTTACTACTCTCTCTGTGGTCAGGGGTCACTCCTAGTAGGGTTTGGGAACCATAAGGTGAGCAGGAATTGAATCCCCCATCTGCCATGAGTAATGCCTACACTACACTAACTGTATTATCTCTCCTGCCCCATTTTTCATAGTTTTATTACCATTAGCTTAGAGATATTCCAGAGTATTATCAGAACCTGACTTCAGATGGACCCAAAGAAGTGGTAATTAGGCTGGATGATAAGAAAGAGTTTGAAGCAGGATATATAGGTATAGCTATGTATTTACAGAATAAAATGCTTAAATGTAATAGAAGCACTGAAAAAAATCTCCAAAACTACCCTACTTATTTCTCACAGTCACATCTAATTCAACCAGGATTCTAAGATTAGTCAATGGGATTTCAAATAATCGAAAATGGACATTAGTTAATGTTGATATGATTGCTTTCTGAGAAAGCTTCTCATATCAGAAAGGCATCCATATCTTTCACCTCTAATTGTGCTTATATGTTACCACATGAATGAAAATTGGAGGAGAGAATAGTTAATTTGATTAATGCAGACAGCAGAAGTGGGCAGTTCTATCCCCTGACTATCCTGTCAGGATTCAGATAATTGTATTTGGCTTTTTGGGTGAGTCACAACAGTAGGATAATGCTATATTGTCCCTCTAGTTTGTGGGAAAATACTAGCCATTCTATTTTTCAGCCCACTTGCATTTAGATTTTGTTGGAGACAAAAATGGTCATGGTCATGTATAAGATTCATTATAAAATATAATAGTGCATTCACTTACAAGTTATTTTAAAATAATTACACTTGACAGTATGAGAACAAATTTGTAAAAGCAAAGAAAAATAATTTTTCACAATTGTCAGGGAGCTCCGCCGGGGTCCCCGACAGTGCCGGGATGCAAGTGCCCTTCTACCTCCGAAGCCTGCGAGGAATGGATGAATACTTAGGAATCCGATGCAGTTTTTTAAAAGGCTTTACTTAACACAGGTTCAGGCATACAAATCAGCAAAAAGGAAAAGCCCGGTGCTTAGGATTCCAGGCTAGAACCCCAGCCACGTGTAGGCCAAGATGGCGACCACCACGTGTATAGGCCTTGGAAAAGGAGAAGACAAGACTTCCGAGAAGGGTGAGTGCTCACAAAGAGAGAGCCCAAAAAGAAGTGCGCGAGAGAGGAAACAGGATAGGTTTATACCCCCTGCAACTCAGACCTTCCTCCCACTGTTATGTAAAGCAGGGAGGGTCAAATGCCCTTAGGTAACCCCTCCCTGAACCTCACCTAGGCCCTTTAGTATGCTAATGTTTTGAGCCAAGATCTGCCTGGAAATGCCTTTATGGGGTAGAGAAGGGGGTTCTGAGATGGCATGTCTCTGTACCAAAGACTAATACTAATGCCAGTTAAATATTTCTCCAAGCCTTCAAAAGTCTCTTCTACTTCATTGTAGTTTTGTATTTTAGTTGCCTTTGAGTATATCAGGGAGCCATGCTTGTTTGCTTGGAAGCAAACAGCATTTCTCTCTGGTCTAATTACTTAGGGGTCCCACGTGGCCAGGCTAATATGCTGGTAAGATCTAGCTAGTCCCACGATGATTGTGGTAGCATGGGAGAATATTTATACCAGCTAGTACAGCATACATGGTCAGATAGACTGCCACATTTAAACTACCCCCTTATCTACGAAGTGATTTGCAGGCGGCAATTCAGAGCAGATGCAGCGGCCCTTAGAGGAGTCCTGCAACACACAATAATTATTGCTACTACCACAGAACAATATTTTCAGTGGATAACAATAGTTTTATTGAATTCACTTCTAGTGTTAGCAGCAAGGTGTGATGAAAACTAAAATTGTAGTCTATTGCAAAACATTGGCAATAAGAGTTTTCCAAAATTAGCACCTTCAATGTCTTAGTACAAACTAGATCACTATTTGATGTCATTGAAGGTAAAACTAGCTCCAAAACTGTAAACATCTACGTTTCATTGATAAGAAAACACTTGGAACTAGTGGTATAGATCTGATCAGTCATGCAACCTCATTCCTTTAACTACTATACTTAATTTCCTCATTACTATTCTTCTCCAACTCACCTTGTACTAGTCATCTGAGTAGAATAACAAGAGAAGCATGTCTTCCCTATAATATTTATGTAAATCTCTACATAGATGTTTGGAAACATCTGAGAATCCTGTAGATCTATTGTTTTTCTCACCACAGTACTGTGAAAATCAAGATAGCAGATGTTATTTTACTTCCTCTGCTCTGAAAAGTGTAGTTAAGAGCCCAATATACTGCTCTTAAACTAACTATAGAGTTCACTTCCACCTGTGAGGTGACCAATGAAAACTGTCATCCCTTTCGAGACATCTACAAGGAAAAGTCACTGGAGTAATTTGGTTCAACTATCTTCTTGCATTTACAGGAAATAAGACCACACATGTTTTAATTTGTTACTTTCCTAAGGACCAAAACAACAAACTTGGAATATGAACACCAGATATACTCACTCAGTATGGTTCCAATTTCCAAATACCCATAGCTTTCATAGAGATAAGTTGCCCTAAGAGTTGAAAGAAGATCCTCTTTCAATGATAGACAAACTAAAACTTTGTTAATTTATTAAGCCAAAATCATCAGAAATTTTCATATGGAGATAAATTTCATATTTATGTGGCATTATAACATTTATCGTTGCTGACACAAGTATTCTATATCTTATTCCAATACCAACAGCTTTATTTAAAAGTCAGTGTATTGTTTTCATGGAAGTTTTTTACTCTTCTCAAACAGAATTAATATATAAACTACGTATTTATTTAATTTTTAAATATTGATTTTTGATTGGTTTTTAGTGCTACAGTCCAAAGAAGAATTTTAATAAATGTTAGCAAAATTACAAATTGTAAGATGAAAATGAGTACAGGATTCTATAATAATCAATTACAGTGGCACTATAAGAGGTAGTACGAGGGATAAGTTGCTTTCCTGGCTTGTAACTAACTCAGATTTGATTTCTGGCACTGCAAATGATCTCCCAACACTGCCCAGAGTGATCTTTGAGCATGGATCCAGGACCCTTGAGCACAAAAACAAACAAAAGCTAAATAAAATGAAATGACATTATACATATCTACATGTATATTTATGTTTATATATATATATATATAATATATATATATATATATATATATATATATGTATATATATATATATATATATTGACCTGATGGAATGGTTTGAGACTCTTTATGTTCCTGGAGCAAATAGTGCCCTTGGGCTCTACTTGCATGGTACAGGACATATGGAGATGTTACTGGTGCCGCTCGAGAAAATCGATGATGAACGGGAAGACAGTGATACAGTGATCTATAAAATCTATATATCTAAAAATCTATATATCTAAAATTATCTCTATCTATGTATTTTTATATATATCTACATATCATGTATATTTATGTTTATATATATTTATCACTTGTATCACTTGTCTTCCTATTGCTCACGATTTGCTCGAAGGGGCCCCCGTAATGTCTCCATTCATTGGGAATGAGGTCCATTATTGTTACTGTTTTTGGCATATTGAATACACCACGGGTAGCTTGCCAGGGTCTTCCATGGATCTGGGTTTATCACAGGGGGCCCAGTCTTTTCTATGTCAGACCATCAACCATCCAGGGATCCATGGGGCAGAGCCCTGGGTGTAGACAAGCCTGTCTCCTGTCTGTCACCTGTATAGTATCTATAAATTAGATTTATAGATACACTCATAAATCTAATTTATGTTTATAAATTGCCTTATTTATTTAGACTTAAAAACTACTTTTATACTTTTAATGACCGCACATTGTGACTTAAAAAAAAAACAGAGGGAAAGGGCAAAAAAAGACATATAAGGATCAATAATTCATTTCTTATACAGTTTTATGGGTCAAGTCTTTGGTACAGATTAAGTCAAGAACATAATCTTTATCTTTAAAAAAGTGAACAGCCGCTTCATTTAGTGCTCAATCATGTATGGTTTTTAAACACGAGGATAAGGTAAATGAGGAAAATTTGCTGTACTTCCACCAGGAAACTTTAAAGCTGGCCCTGGAATTGTATCACTGTATCACTGTCTTCCTGTTCATCATCGATTTGTCTCGAGCGGGCACCAGTAACATCTCCATATGACCTGTCTCATGCAAGTAGAGCCCAAGGGCACCTGCTTGCTCCAGGAACATAAAGAGCCTCAAACCATTCCATTAGGTCATGGAAATGAGGTATATAATTGTTACTGGTATTTGGCATATCAAATACAACATGGGTTAGCTTGCCAGGCTCTGCGTGCGGGTCAACAAGTATTATCACATTATTATATGTTGCAGCTGAAAGAAGAATGCACAAGGGAAGTGAGGAGAATAAAGAAGATGGGTGAGGCAGGTTTCCGTGGAAGTCATCTAAGCCTGAAACTCCAGTCTAACAGTGTAGAAAGGGTAGGGTGCTGGGCCTGCACACTGCAGACCCGGTTTAAGCCAAAGCACCACACAGGGTCAGCAGAGAATGGCCAGAAGCACAGTTAGAAATAAAGCCCTGAGGGGCCGGAGAGATAGTACAGCGATAGGGCCTTTGCCTTGCACGCAGCCAACCCTAACATGTTTAAATTATCAAGCTGGAAGAAACAGTTTTTGGTAAAACAAATATCTTGACCAAATTCATCCCATAGAAATTCAATATAAGTAAATCTGAGGAAATTAGACCCTGGATGCATTTAGTTAAAAAGTAAAACATTATTTAATTCAATAATTTTAGATATTTTCACAATGGTAATATTTTGTGTTGGTATTTTTAGTCTTTCAGAAGACTATTTTCTCTTTAATTTTTTGTATTCAGATAAATAACCACTTACATTTGGTTTACCGGTATTTTTCTAAGAACCTAAATTTATTTATTTTTTATTTAAAAAAATTTTTTATTATACCACCTTGAGATATACAGTTACAAAGATGTTCATGTTTGGGTTTCAGTCATACAGAGCTGGGGATGGATTCGTGGTCCTTGCACATAATAAGCATGTCCACACATATCTGAGCTATCTTTTCAGCCCCTAAAATACATCTCCCATGGATAAAATATGAATTAGGAATTTTTTTAAATGGCAGGTGCGGTCATATTAGTATGTATCCGACAACATAGACTTCGGACTGGAAAAGGTTAGAAAGGATAGTGAAGGTCGCTTCTTAATAAAGTGATACGTATATCAGGGAGAAATTACACTCCTATGCATACCTGCACCTAATAAGGGACCAGCAAAATACCTAAAACAACTAATAGACTTCAGAGAAGGCATTGACCAGGGTGAGTGTAGAGCAGGAAAGGTATTTGTCTTTCATGCAGCCTATACAGGTTTGATTCTGGCTTCCTGTATGGTCCCCCAAGAACTGCCAAAATAACCCCTGAGCATAGTCTGGTGTGATCCAAAAAAAAGAAACAACAACAAAAATTAGGTTCTAAGTGAACCTATTAAAAAGGTAGGGAAGAAACTCTAGACAGCTTTCATCCATTATTAATATATTTCCATTATTCAGTTCCTTTCCATGATCTATGATCTATGATCTTCCAAATAGAAACAATCTGAATTGCTTTAATTTTATACAAGAGCAGAATTATTTGTACCTTTGAAACACTTGTGAGGAAAGAATAAAATCAAAGCAAAGTCTAATTCCAAATATGTTTTCAGTGTGATATGAGTATTGTAATGTTTTCCTAAGTAAGTATTTTATTATCACTTCACTTACAATCTAAAACCATTGTAGAAATTGATTAATGGCAACTTATTTTAGAATTTAACATTTGTTAATGTGAACAATTTTTATGTTGCTTGGTAACCTTGTACTTGAGAAGATTTGCTTTATTAGGAGGATATGTTTGTTTATGATACCTTAGAAAGTAGATTTATTTAAATATCCTTATGAGTGAAAAATGCTATTTGCTCATAAGGAGTTTTTTCTTTGGAAATTGGTGACCAGCTAATAGTTTTGGTAAGGTTTTTCAAATTTAAGAGTATGCAAGTCACAAATTTGTTCGTTCCTCCATAGTTAAATAACTGCTTAGCACTGCCAGGAGTAATTTCTGAGCAAAGAGCTAGGAGTAACCCTTGAGCTTCGCTGGGTGTGACCCAAAAAGCGGAAAAAAACTGCTTAGATCTGCTCAGCACTTTATTGTTAAACTGCTATGGTGTCCCTTTATCTTTATTGTCTCTCCCAGATGTGTACTGTTCAGAGATTATCTAAGAATTGAAGTGATATGTTTTAAAATAATTTTATTATACTGTCGTGCGATATACAATTAAAATATGTTTATTACTGGGTTTTAGTCATATATTTTTCCAGCACCTGTCCCTCCACCCCTATTCCCATCACCAATGTCCCCAAATTCCCTATCCCCCTCTGTGGAGGACATGTTTAGCTGATCTGGGAGTTTTGTTGTTTTGCTCACTCCCAGCTTAATCTTATTTAAGCCAATGTTCTTCTAATGAGCTCTCTTCATGTAAACACTGCTAGGGGTGTGGCGTTACAGAGTCACCTTGATTGAATAACTTCGACTTATACATCTACTAAGACTCTATGTTTTCTAGATTGGGCACAGCCTCTTTTACACTGAGGTGGGAAGTTAGATTACGGTGGCGTGGTGGTGGGTTGTTGGTATGGGTTGTGCTGCGTGTGGTGTTAGGGGCTGCTGGCCCTCGGTTTGTTTGGTTTGGCTGGTTGCTCTGGGGCGGGTTTGGTGGGGTAGGCTTGGGGGGGTTGTTTTGTTGTGGAAGGTTGTTTAAAGTATTGGACTGCGTGGTGGTTCCAGCCTGCCTGTATAGCTGGCACTATTCCTCTTCATTTTATTGGGCTTTCAGGCTTAGTTTATTGCACCTGATTCCTAATAACTTTCCTACTAATTTCCAGTCACTACGGAAGTCTCAAGTTCCATTCACTAGAAAAACATCCATTATTTAAAAGCAATGCCTATTTTTTATTCTGTCTTGAATTTTAGCACTCCTAATCCTAAAATGCTGAAGGTTTGATTGTGTCCTAAAGAGAGGTCACATTGTGTAATGGCATTCTTATTCTCTCAAAGGTTCTGCTTACTTCACTTTGGATTACTTCACTTTGACATAGTTTCTGATTCTTATTCTCTCAAAGGTTCTGTTTACTATACTTTGGCATAGTTTTGGTTGCTTTCCAGTGCCTTTATATAGTTTCATTTTTAATTTTATTCAGAATTTATGAATTTTCACTTTTGGAAGTATAATTAAAATTAAATTTGAACATCAAAATTGAAAAAATATAAACCACTATTGTAACTATGTTATTTAAACTAAAATAAAAATTAAAAAAATTAAGGTGTTGTTAATAGAAGGTTGCAGTGAATATAATTTTTTAAAATTTTTATTTTCTATGCACTACACGAATTCTATGCAGTGATAATCAACCAATGCTCCAGTAAATTCTTTTTTATTTTTTAATTTAATTTAATTTTTTTGTTCCTTAAATCTTTATTGTTTTCCATTTTCTTTATTATACCAGCATGAAAATTATAGTTACATAGATGTTCATATTTGGGTTTCATTAATATAGTGTTCCAGCACCCTTCTCTCCACCAGTGCCCATTTCCCATCACCAATGTCTCCTGATTCCCTTCCCCCCCCCCCAACCTACCTCTATGGCAGGCACTTTGCCTCTTTTCTCTCTCTCTCTCTCTCTCTTTCTCTCTCTTCCTTCTCTTACATTGTGACTTGCAATTCATACATTTAGAGGTTATCATGTTCCACTTAATTCTATCATTAACTTACTCGTTATTTTAATGGTGAAGAAAACAAATTATTGAAATAAATTTACACTTCAAGAATTAGTGCCTTTGCTTGAAGTGGGCTCCCAAGCATGGTCCCCATTCTCATCAACAGTGACACAAGGGCAGATGCTCACTATGCATACAGCAGATGTGAGCAGAAATGGACTCTTCGCAAAGTTCAGGAGTCAGTGCCTGCTCCAGAGTGGAGGTCACTGATAATCTCCACACTTCAATGGAGCACCCCAGAGAATTTTCTGACAGTGGGAGGAAGGTGACAGCGAAGTAGAAGACATTCACCCAAACTACAGCAGAACCATAGTAAAGCAGCACAGATCCCCAACATGGGTAGTAAGCAAAGATAGAAATATTGAGAAATCAATGAGTAATAATATATAATTTTCTGGATGGAATTTAGAGTGGAAATGCTAATTTGTTTAACAAACTGAAAGAAGCAATTGAAGGGGCCTCCCATAAAACAAAAGAGGATATGAATATGTCGGGGATGCTGCTGGGGTCCCCCACAGGATCAAGACAAAGTTATCTTCTACCTCCGAGGCTGTCGAGGGAACGGATGAAAACTTAGTCCAGCGCAGTTCCAAAAAGGCTTTTAATAGTGCAAAAGCTGTACCACAGCAATCCAAAATAATGAAAGAACTCTAGGTCTGGTCAGAACTTAGACCATACAAGAGACCCTAAGTCTCCCATCAAAGAGAGAGGATCTCACCAGGGAGGAAGTCCTACCCAAAAGAAAGGAAAAAATGCAAAGGGCCTAAAGTCAGTCCCCTTATATACCAAAAGTAATCCTATCTGTGACAGGTAGGGTCATGTCAACAAAGAACCCTAAACAGATTGTAGAAAGGCGGTGACACACCCTATTACAGGTATAAGCAAAGGTTAACCAAGGACTAATCCCTTCTACTGAGATTATCTCTTATGTAAAACACTGGGAAAGAGAGTTGGTATAAAGTAATACGTCTTAATTTCATGAGCTTCGTGTAACCTAGATGGTACCCACAAGGTCCTTCTTATTTATTACTTGCACCAGGGTGATTCTGAGTATCTTGTTCTCCTTATACTGAAAGGGCCACACCTCGCCTGCTTGAGACCAAAATAGTATGATCCTTCCTATAGCCTTCCTATAGTCTCAACGTAGCCAGGGTGGTAGTCTCCTGTTAAATTCTAACTGTTCCACGCTGCGTGCAGTGGGTATAAAGAGGAGATGTGCCCAATCTAAAAACATAGAAGTCTTAGTAGATGTATAACAAGTCAGAAGTTATACAGAGTCAAGGTGACTTCTGCAACTTCCATACCCTCTAGCAGTGTTTACATAGAAGAGAGATCTCATTAGAATGAACCTTGGCTTAAGAACATGTAAATAGATTAAGCTGTGAGTGGGTAAAACAGCAAAGCTCCCAGGCTAAATGTGTCATCCAACAACAGTAAGAATGAGAAAACTACAGACAGGAATGATACAGCTAAAAAATTCTGGTATGTAAAATGAAAATAATCCCTGTAGGGCCTCACAACAAGGGTACCAGTGGCTGAGGTTAGAGTGAGCTCTGACATATTGTGCATAAAACCTCCAGAAAATAGCAGAAGATGGAAAATTAAGCCCCAAATTAAACTAACAGCTGACAAAGCTTTAGGATAAATTGAAGAGCACAACATAAGCATCATTAGGGTCCCAGAGGGCCTAGAAGGCACTTGGATGAAGAAGTAGCAGTCAATGACATTATTGTTCAGATGTTCCCAGAGTTGGACAGTTCATGCACCCAGATCTAGGAGTCCTGAAGGTACCAGTAAAAAGAAATTCAATTAAAATACCTCAAGACACATCATAATCAGAATGATGAAAACCATATATAGAGACAGAATAATATAAAAGAAAGAAATTGTATATAAAGGAGTGTCCTCATATTTATCACAAACTAAGCAAGTGAAAACAACTGGGCAAAAAATGTTGGTGGGTTATAGTAAAAAAATCTCAGTGAAATAAGCTACTCATAAGAAATACATACCCAGAAAAACTCTCCCTCAGATGTGAAGTAATGATACAGAATTTCATGGATAAAGAACTCAGAAAGTTCATAGACAAAAACCTTATTTACAAGAACTAAAGTGCCTACTTTAAGACAAGATAAATTTTGCAAACAAACCAAACTCCTGCAGAATTCTAACACAAAACTCCATGACTATAATCTCTGTCAAAGTCAATGTGCTAAATATATCTAATAAGAGAAACAAAGTCGAAAAATGTATTAGAATACTGAACCCAATATCCTGCTGTCTGAGAAACATACTGAATAGCCATAGCAAAACAGACTCAAAGAAAATGTTGAATGATATTTCTTTAAGCAATCAACTCCCTCAAACGGTGGTGAAGATACTGGTAGAGATGAAATAGACCTCAGACTGAAAATGGTTGTGAAACAGTGACAGCAAAGTTCATTCCTTTGCTATCAAGGGATATGCACATCAGTAAGAACTCACACCTCTAAGCATATATGCACATAATGATAGACCAGCAAATCCTTTAAACAAATGGTAACTGACTTGAATGAAGACATGGATAGCAACACAAGAATAGTCGGAGACTTCAACAGTAGTAGGTCACATTTTGATAGGTCAAAGAGGTTCAAACTTGGTTAAGCTTATTAACTAAGTTTTGGAAAAAGAAATGGTGGGTGTTTTCAAAAAAAAATTAAAGAGGAAATTTAAAAATATTCCTGGAAACAAATAAGTTTGAGGACACAACCTATCAAACCTATCAAAACTTAGTGTATACAGCAAAAGCAAAACCTTGCTGTATATTGAAAAGAAAGTTCATAGCTATACAAGCATCTAAAAGGGAAGGAAGGGACCATATAAATAACTTGACTGCACAGCTTCAGAAGCTGGAAAAGGAAAGAACCAAAGAAGCAGCTAGGATGAAGGAGATATTAAGATTCAGAGAAGAGGAGCCAGAGTGTGATAAGGCATCTGCTTTGCAAGCAGCTGATCCAGGATTGATCCTTGGCATCCCACATCATCCCTTGAGCACCACCAGATGTAACTCCTGAATGTGAAGCTAGGGTAACCCCTGAGCATCTTCTGGTGTGACCCAAAAAGGAAAAAATATAGAAAAAATGTCTTTAGGGTTGAAGTGATAACACAGTGGGTAGAGCTTTTTGCCTTGCATGCTAGCAGCTGACCTGGTTTCAATCAAAATCTATGAACTGGAATACAAAAATAAATATACAAAAAGGAATAACAAAACCAAAAGCTGGTTTGATTAAATAAACTACATTGATAAACAACTAGCAAGACTCACAAAGAGAGAGCAAACTTTTAGGGAACAAAATCCAAAACAAAAGGGGGGTTCACAATAGACACTGCAGAAGCTAATAGGATCATTGGATATTGCTTTGAGAAAGTTTATGCTATGAAGCAAGAGAATCTGATGAAATGTACAAACTCGTGTACTCCTATAGCCTCCCTATGCTGAACCCTTCCAGAGACTGAACCAAGATGTTTGGAATACCTAAACTGACCTATAATTATTAAGAAAATTGAAGCTGCAATCAAAAGTCCTTCCCCAAACCAAAGCCTAGGCCTAGATGGATTCTCTATTGATTTCTTTTCTTTTTCTCCCTTTTTTTGTTTTAGGTCATACCCAGCAATGCTCAGGGGTTACTCCTGGAATTACTGGCACTCGGAATTACTATTTTCAGTGTTAGGGGAACCATTTGGGATGCATGGGATCAAACCTGAATTGCTCCATGCAAGGCAAACACTCTGCCCACTGTATTATCATTCTAGTCCCTATTGATTTCATTCTAACCTTTCAGGAAGACCTACCGCCAGTATTTTTGGACTCTTTCAGGAAAACAAAAGAAACATAAATACTCCCGAGCCTCCTATAAAGAAAATGTCACCCTGATATAAAAAGCAAACAGAAGCCACAAAAATATAAAGAGAAAATTACAGGGTGCTCTCTCTGATAAACACAGATACAAAGAACCTCAACAAAATGTTAGCCAAATTGAATCCAACAATTTATTGTTACACCATGACTCATCATGTTTCAACATATACAGCTCAAGCCACATAATATGCCAAGTATGGTTTAACATACACAAGTTATCATACACATGGTTAATATACACAAGTCTATCAATGTAATATACCATATCAACAAAATAAAAATCAAATGTTCAGATCAACAGATGAGGATAAATCATTTGATAAAATAAAACACCCATTTATGATAAAAACTCTTAACAAAATGAGAACTGAAAGAATTTTGTCAATTTAGTCAAAGCCAGTTACCAAAAGCTCACAGCGAACATTAAACTCAATAGAGAAAAACAAAGCCTTTCCTCTAAGATAACACAAGACAAGTTTGCTAACTCTAACTTCTACTCAATATTGTTCTTCAAGTACTTACCATAGCAGTTACATAAGAAAAATATATCAAGGGCAACCAGATGAAAGGAAGAATTCAAGCTCTCACTATTTACAAATGAAATGAGACTATATTCAAAACTGAGCCTCAGAAAATCAAGTACCTTGGAATCAGCTTAACTAAGGAGGTTAAATACCTGCAGAAGGCTAACTAGGGAATGCTAGTTCAATAAATAATTTGGAAATGGAAACACATCCCCTGCTCAGAGACTTGGAGGATTAATATCATCAAAATATCAATACTCCCCAAAGCATTGTACAGATCCAATATAATACCAATAAGGATACCCATTATAATTTTCAAAGAAATAGATCAAACGCTCTTGATATTCTTGTGACACAATACGCCCCTACTCCCATAATTAAAGATATCCTTGGGACCAAAGAAAAGGGAGGCATTACTTTCCCCAACTTCACATGCATTATAAAGCAGGAATAATTAAAGTAGCCTATTACTGGAATGAATACAGACTCTGAGATCAATGAATAGCCTTGAATATCCAGAGACCTACCTTCAGGAATATGATTAGTTAACCTTTGATCACTGTATCACTGTATCACTGTTTTCCCGTTCATCATCGATTGGCTCAAGCGGGCACCAGTAACTTCTCCTGTCTCATGCTAGTAGAGCCCAAGGGCACCTGCTTGCTCCAGAAATATAAAGAGCCTCAAACCATTCCATCAGGTCATGGGAATGAGGTCTAAAATT